>PVKA01001639.1:0-141391 GCA_004027165.1 Ctenomys sociabilis | reverse complement strand
CTCTAAGCTTGGCGAAAGATAACCCACAAGTCTGAGAAGCCCAGGAGAAGGAAAGCAGAAGAGGAAGAAGAGGGGGAGAAGGAGGGGGAAGAGGAAGAGGAGGAGGAAGGGGAAGAGGAAGGGGAAAGAGGAAGAGGGAGACGAGGAGAAGGAGAGGGAAGGAAAAGAATGAAAGCCGCTATGTACTGAGGATGGCACCTCCATATGTTCTACTTAAAATGAAAACTGTAAACATGAGGCAGGCAATCTAGAGAGAGAGCGCTTGTCCCCACTGATTAAACTGTGAGATAGCTGTGCCTCCTTATCAGAAGGGACGGAAACACATCAAGGGGTGGTGTTTGTAAACGATGGGACTCAAAATTGCCTACATAAAACATTGTGTTGAGTGGTTTTGCTTCTTAAGATAAAACTTAATATTAGGACCATTTCCCACAACAATAAGCACTACAGAATTTTTTTCAGGCTAGAGCAAAATGACCCCAAGGAAGGAGTGGGGAGGGCAAAGTGACCCCTGCAGTGCTCCCTGCCAAAGACTGTCTTCTTCATCCTTTAAAAATGGGTGTGCGTTTGGACACTCCAAGACAAACACCACACCAGTGTGACGGCCCAGCTTGAGGAAGAGCGTGAAGCAGCAGCGGACGAGGCAAGCGGGTGAGAGTGGGACCACACTGACTCTCAACGGTCACGGCTTCCTTCCTGGAGGGGTCCAACTCCATCTCAGATCTGACTGGGACAGGCTAAGGCCAGTAGGATTCTCAGAGCAGCTACTAAAATTAATAGAAAACTATTCTGCTTCAAATAAATAGCCATGAACTAGAATATAAAAGTAGCAAATAAATCCAAAATGAAGAAGCACATAAGAACAAAAATTTTAAAATCATACAGATTTTAAAAAGATAGCATTATAGATCCTCCAGGTTTTAAAAGGCTAAAAAGACTATTGAGTACATTAATATTAAACTAAAGAATTTAAATGAAACAAAACTTTCCAGAAATTTATTTATTTTAGAAAATATCAAAGAAGTAAGATAATTTCTTACCAATATTGCTTATATGTTAAAATTAGAAAACTTTCTTCTCCTTAAAAAAAAGGAAAGGCCAGAGAATAACCATAGACCCCAAATGGCACCAGTAGTGATTCCTACCCTTTTTTGCATAAATAATACCAGCTGGGCATGTTTTCAGCCAATAATGAGAGGAAGCACTGTGAGTCCCACATATCCATGGAAACTAACCCTGAAACAGAAGCAAAGAACATTATACAGGATGGATGCGAGTGTTCACAAATATTAGCAATGTTTGAGCAGTTTGACTCCAGAAATAATTTAGAACCATAATAAATTACACTCCAATTAATTTCAGCAAGGTTGATTAATGAAAATTCAATCAAGATTAGCGGCCCATTAGTGGCTGGGGGCAGATGGATGGTCTCAGCATCTGCCTGGCAGTTGGAAGGGCTCAGGCTCAGTCCTCCGCACCGCACGCTGGCCCAGACACTGAAAACCCATGGGAGCCCTTTAGCTAATGTTGTACTTATTCATGAAATAGTAAACACCCTGGTCTACGTTTAGAAATAAGGCAAGAGTGGTACATCTTATAACTTCCATTGCAAATGTTACAGAAGCCCTTACCCACTGCGTTCAGCTAGGAGACTGGTGTGCTAGGGATCTCTGTGTCCTGGAGAGTGTAGTATGGTGTGTTGTAGATCACTATGTCTGTGTACATAGAACTGTGTATGTGAAAAGCTGCAGAGTTAGAAAAGCTTGACCAAAAAAATAACTGAATCTGTCAATACACTGTCATATAATATTAAGGTAAAATTTTAAATTATTTCTACTTGCAGCAAACGACACTTGGAGAGAAATTTAAAACTCCATTTCTACTACCTTAAAAATGAACTATCTAGAACTAAATGGCAAAGTGTGTACAAAATTTAGCCTACAAATGACAAGACAGTTCCTGGGGAGACACCACAGAATCCCTCCAGAGCGTCCTGCCAATTCATGGGCACAGTGCTAGCTAACCTTGCCTTCTTCCAGGACTGGGAGCTGGCGCATCTGGCTGTGCGGTGCCCCTGAGCAGATTGCTTCTCTCGGGGTCTTCGCTTACTGATGAACCCCAACTGTGTGGGCTCAGAGCAGGGCAACCCAAATGGAGGAGGTGGGTGCCCGGCTGTGCCCGGGAATGCCCCACTCAATGGCTTCCGGTCAGCAGACCATTCCTTGCCACTCAGCGGCATCTGACTAGAGACAGAGCTCTGCACAACCTGAATTAGGCAAACCCGTCTCCCTATAAGGTGTGGGTGCTGGGAATTGTGCCTCAGTGACCGGAAAGTGGCTAAGACAGAGTTGATTACAACGTAAGTAAGGTTGTTGGCATGGCTGTCCCTTACCCGCAGTTAGAGGCCTTTCACCTGGTTTGCAGGAAGATTTGCAAATGTGCAGTGATGCTGGCTAGAGAGGCCCTCAATAGCCCAGCAGGCCGAGCTTGCTGGGAGAGTCTGGTCAAAGCTGAGAGGCGGAATCCTGACAGGAATGCACACAGGAAAGGCCGGGCTCAGGTTGAGAGTGAGGCCCGTGGCATCCTGGCCTGAGGCCAGGCCTATTATTATCTGGCAGAAGGAAAATGAGCCTCCATTTTGCCCCTGTCCCAAGACTTTGTGAGACAGAGATTGGGACTACAGAAACCAATCAACCTAGTGGAGGAAATGTCAAACCACCTAGTGTTTGGGTGGTGGCATTGGGCAATGCAGGTGGCTTTTGGTGAGATCTACTGTGAGGAACAGGAGGAAATGGCAGGTGTGGAAAGCCTAGAGCTTAGTCAAAAGGCAAGTGCCAGCCAAATCAGAGCCGTGACGAGCAGGGCTGTTGAAAAGATTCATATAAAAAAGAAGCCAAGCACGATTTGCATCAAAAACAATATGAAAGACATGATGAGGCCATCTAAGGAACCAGCCCTCACCCTTCGCAGGCTCAGAGGTGCAAACATGGAAGGCTTGGCTGTGAGGAGGAAGCTGCAGGAAGCCCAGCTCCTGCAGGGCCAGCTGGGAAGCGTGTCTCAGCGCTGCCAGGATGCGAGGAGGCCAGGCTACTGCTCAAGCCAGTGGCAGGCCTCGGCCTCATCACCCCGGTGCCCAGCTCCTGGGTGTGCAGAGGGCAAGCGCTGCAATGTCCATGACACTTCCAGTCAGACTGGGAGGGAGGCCAGGGAGAGTGCCAGAGGGAGTGGGGCACGGCCCTGCGTTGCCTCAGGCTGAACGCGCCCTGGAGACCCAGGGCCCAGCCTCACACCGGGCTGCAGGACCACTAAGAAGGTGGCCACGTAGTGTAGCCCCCAGGGAGCGCGGACACTGCCTGAGTGGGTTTTATTCTTTTGGAGGGGTGTAAAAATAAATTTTAGGTGAATTTGCAAATATGAATTCCACAGAAAAGGAGGATTTTATTTAACATTCTGAATTCTACTGCAAATATTTAAAAATAAGTAAAAGAAGAAACCTAAGTATTAAGCCTTACAGTGCACCTGCACATACCCAAACCTATCTACCAAAAAACTGAGAGAGAGAGAGAGAGAGAGAGAGAGAGAGAGAGAGAGAGAGAGAGAGAAAGGTTGAAAGAGAGAAGCAGAAGGAAGAACAGGCAGAATGAGCCCCAAGCATGGAAGCAGAGAAAGAGGGGCATCCTGCACAGCCCTGGTGCCTGGCAGGGTGCAAGAGGGGAGTTACAGAGGCACCTTAGGAGCCAAATGAAGAGAACTTCAGGCTTGGCAAAGCAGAGAAAAGAAGGCAAGCAGATTGTGGTCCCTGGAAGTTGCTGGAAATCTTGATATTCATAGTCACTGGAGGGGAAGAAACATAGATTAATCTTCTGTCTGCCCACATTTTGTCTTGTGAACCACCTGAAGTCTAACAGCCAAAGAACAACTTTTTATGCCACTGAATCTGAGTGAATTTGGTTTGAAAACAAATGCGTTTCCACAGGTGTCCATCCGGGTCTGCCTGACTCCAGCGGTGGGATGGCTGGAAGGATGGCTGGGCTCCGGCTCCTCTGGGTGGCTCTGCTGAGCCTGCGCAGTGCCCTGCGCCATGTGGTCAGCGTCTGTGCTGCGGGTGCCCAAGGATGTGGCTTCCTCTCAGCATGGCAGCCTTGGGAGTGGGGACTTCTGTGGCCACTGCTATCTCCATAGCCAGTATTCGATGGCCATGGAGAAGGTTGTAGTGTGTGCAGATGGAGAGGCTGTCACTGACTTGGAGCATGGAGGGTGGCCCGTTAGCAGGGGAGCGAGGGCACACCCGTGGGCACTGACACAGCTGGGTGGGAACTCGAGTTGGGGAACCCTGCTCTTTGGTTGGCTTCTATCTTCTTAGTGAAATGCGTAGAAAGTTCAGTGGTAGGGGTGGGATCTGCAGGGCAGTCACGAAAGTGTGGGAAAGGCTGGCTGCGTGTCTTTGCTGTGTGGGCACATTGAGAACGTGAAGTATCTGGCCCTCAACCAAAAATACCCTGTCTCCATGTCCAAATCCAATTCGCCATCACTGCTGCTATTCCTTGTTGGCTTCTTTGGATTAGGTTTTTTTTTTTTTTTTTTTTTTTTTTTTAATAGGCAAAAAGATTCTTTGGGCTATGTTTCCCCTTCTCCTGATCTACATTTCTGACACGGTAGGAATTAATTTCAAACAAAGTCAAAGAATGATTTTTAAAGTTAGACATGATATGAATTAATTTGCAAACACATAGTAGAAGAATGAGTTTTAAATTTATTTACCTCCAACTGAATTCTTATCTGAGACTCATATCATTAGGCTAGGGAAATCCAATCTCTTGCAATTTAGGAAAACTACTATAGCATAACCCTGCAGATGGAGTCCCCGCCCTTACCTGCTCAGTGGCCCTGTTGTTGCCTCTGCTATACTGGATTTCTGGAATTTTCATAACTGGATATGCTCTTGAGAGACAGAAAACTCTGCTGCTCCTTGCATCATGGGAAACTGCCACAGCCCGCCTGGCTGCTTGAATGTCCCGCGCTGTCTTCCCGCTTCCCAGACTCTCTCCACTTAGGGAGCCGAAGCCAAGAACCAGAGCGCTGTGCTCTGCATCTGGATGACCCCAGAGCCTCGCGGCCTATAGCGGGGACCTGGACCGTGCGTCTGTGCAGCTGGCTTGAGGTCAGGAGGTCCGGCCGGCTCTCGAGCGGCAGGCTGAGGCGAGGCCGGGCCAGGGCGCCTTCCTCCAGCGCCCGTCCCCTGCTCTGCTTCACGGCCAGCGCTGCAATGCGGTCTTCTTCCACCACACCACCCCCATCATGCCTTTCTGCCTCGAAGCCGGCCAATTTGGGACTGAAAACACGCGTAAAAGCGAGCTTTTCCTGGGTTAAGTTGTGAGTCTCTGGTATTCTGTCCCATGAGACGACAGTGGCTACGATGCAGGGGTCCTTTCTACTCCAGAGCTCCCTGAGGCACTCCTCAAGGGCAGGCTGGGCCTGTCCCCTCCTCACACGCATTCCTCGCTGGGTAGCAGTCCCTCTCTACACTTCCCACTGGAGGGTCTCAAAGGAGGATCCGCTGGTCACACCATGTTTCCAGATATTATTCCTTTCATCCTGCTGGATTTGGTCCTTAATTTGTTTGCTAGAAGTAACACTTGGGGTCTGGGGAGACAGCTCAGTGAAATAAGTGCTTGCCTGGCAAGTGCAAGGTCCTGAGTTCATCCTTAGCATCATAAAAAAAAGAAAAAGTAAAAGATTTTAGGCTGTTCAGATAGCTCAGTGGATTAAAGTGCCTGCAAGCAGAGCAGGGGCCGGAGGTTCAATCTCCAGGCCTTTGTGCCAGGCCCTCCCTCAGGGCGCACTAAAGAGAGCAACTGAGACTGGACAACTGAGACTGGGCATGGTGGGCACGCCTGTAATCCCAGAGCTTGGGAGGCTGTAAACAGGCATATCACTAGGAGTCCAACCTAGTAGTGAGACCCTGGCCACCCTGTAGGCCCTTTCCTAAAATAAAAAAAAAAAAAAAAAAAAAATCATAGAACTGACACTGGATCATTGGCACTATTTTTCGAGGTTTCCATCCATGAAGGCCCAGCGACTGAGAAAGCAGAGTGCCCAGAAGAACCACTGCCCCTCGGTCCCTGGATGAGGGAGGTGGAATGGCCAACCCAGGCAGAGGCGCTCCCTGAGAGCCGCCCTCTGTATGCCGTGCAGGTGTCCTGATCCCCCTTTTCCTGCCCTGAGTTTCTGAGAATCGACAAAGGGTACATCACAGGAAATGTTATTTCTTCATCATTATTAAATACTATTTGCTCTTAAGAAATTATGTAAAGAAAGACTATTATAGTTTCTTTCCTTTTTTTTGTGTTGGTGAAAACAAGTTTCCTCATAAATTTCCCCTTATGAATGGTTAAACGGCAAGTAATAGCTTCTGAGGCCCTGCCAGATAGCTTAGCAAATTAAAGCGCCGGCCAAGCAAATGCAGGGGCCGGACGTTCGATCCCTGACCTGCCTCATTGGCCCCACCAGCGTGCTGAGATGGTAACTGAGACTGGGCATGGTGGCGCGCGCCTGTAGTCCCAGCACTTGGGACGCAGAAAAGCAGGAGGATCACTATGAATCCAAGCTGTGTAGTGAGCCCCTGCATACCGTGTACTAAATGTGTTAAATAAATAAAGTAATAACTTCTGGAGGACCCAGGCAAGCCTAATACTTCAGTCCTCAGAAAAATAGCATTTCACCGCATGCTATGATCTTAAATTACATTCCAAGCTCTTTCTTGAAAGGAAGTACAATTTATATATTGAGTATATGTATAAATGCAATTTATACATTTGGATTGAAAATTGAATTTATAAAAGGCAGAAGATGGGGCTCCCTCACGCCCTCTGCCCTGGCTTCCGGCGGTCCCACACGCCTCCCCGCCGCGAACACGTGGCTCTTGTGACTGAACTTCCCTGCACTCAAAGCCAGTGGCTGCGAGTTTATCACATATTAGCATCCGTTTTATAGATTTTTGTTTCTGGTCAGAAATATCACTTCAACTCTCTTCACCATGGCAACAAAACAGGGGAAGATTCTTACAGCTTTCTTAGTGAGGAAAAATACTTGAAAATACCCTCTGATGCTAAAATCAGTGTTGTTTTCCCAGAACCAGGAGAGATAACAGGGATAAGGGAAATCACGGTACATCTTAGACAGATTTGCCCAGCAGGAAAAATGAGGGTATGGCAGAAGAGAAGGAAAGAAGAAAAGAAAGAAGAAAGGAAAGCACAGGGACCCAGGAAGGAGGGGAGTCCGAAAGGCCAGTGCACCTGAGTGTAGCTGGTCTGGTTCATCCATCCTCTGGGCCCCACACACCATTCTGGGTTTCTCTGCTTGCACTGGGGTGCTGGTGGTGGACACTTCTTCTTTACCTTGCTGTCGCTTGTAACTGGACTATGAATCCTATCACATAGGGACCATGCCCTATGCATCCTGAAACACTTCAAGGATGTGGAGGATAAAAAGGCCTTTATCCAAGAATCAAAAACATGGAAATAAACAACGGATTACTTCAAACACCTTTAGAAATCCTGGCTTGGAAGCAATAGCATGGATACAGCTTCCTTGATTAGTTATTTAGGCTGAAACACAACACAGTTGCATTTGTTCTGTCTCTGAGGAGAGGTGGTGGGACTCATGTTCAGCAGCTTTGCTCAGAGGTGTAGCACCTGATCGAATTAGCCCAGCTCATTTGGAAAGTAAATATGTTGACAAAGCCACATTGAAACTACTTTGTTTACTGTTTTCATAGCTAGGCCTTCTTTGTGTGTACACGGAGATTAGTTTCTGTATCAGAAGGAGAGGACCATTGGTGGGATATCTAGTATCCAGCCAGCCAAAAATGTTTCCAGCAAACTTGGCTACCTTGTTAAATACACCCTGTTCCTGATTCCTAGTTATCAGGTGGCAAAGCTATCTCCCCTCGGGGACAAAGGCACCAGCAGGTGCCAACAAGTGTTTAGCTACATGCCGGCTCCAAGAGAGAAGCAAAGCCGTGCGTCCCAGACTTGCCAGTTCCCACGGTGCAGATCCGAGGACTCTCCCTGGTGCTGGGACCTTGGGACAGCACAAGTGGGGGCAGAAGTGAGAAGATACACACAGGGCCACGTCCTGATGTGGGGGACTGCATCCTGACGTCGCAGCTGGGTCAGAGCCTCATGTCCTGGCAGGATCCTGACCCGAGGGAGAGCTTGCAGCCTAGAAGTGCTGCACCAGTGGGCACCCTTAGGAGCATCACAGCAGTGAGCCAGTCAGAATACTCCAGGCCTCAGGCCTGGCCTTGAGCTCACTGTAGTGCGAGCTAGTCTTGAACTTGCAAAGATGCTCCTGCCTCAGCCTTGCGAGTGCTGTGATTACAGGCATGCAACACCTTGCTGAAAACTATGTCAGTCATCTCTGATGACTGGAGCCAGGCACAGCATGACACTGGATACTGCTCGGCAGCTTCCCTTGGGTGATGGTGGCCGTGAGCCAGGTACTGCAGATCCCTCAGCAGTAGGCGCCCCCTGTTCTCAGCAGGGAAGTGTCAGCCTCCTCTTCATAGTGCAAGGTTGGTGCAGATGCAGCACCTGACAAGTGTCGCACTGTGACTCTAACACAGAGGCCACCAAGGAAACAATCAGGGGAGCTGCGGGGACAGTATGCCCTGCTTGGTAGCAGTCTCCAGGGTTGGCTTATGTTGGGCAGGGCTGGCTGCACTGGGAAGCTTGGTGATGAAGGGCCTGAGCTGGATATCACTGAAGAGCCAGAGAATGGAGGGCGAGGGTGGGCAGACTCCGGGGCAGCAACAGGTGGTTTCTGCAGAGGAAGTGCCTGCACTGGAGGGCCAGAGTTGCTGGAAGCCTCCTCACATTGAGTCTGCTTGACCTGCTGAGCTCCAGAAATGGGAGAAAGAACAGAAGATGCAGACCACTCTGAATGAACTTTTCTTACCTCACACAAACTTCAGAGGCCCCCAGCAGAAATATACAGGGTTACACAGTGAACCATTGCTTCTCTCAAGCTAGGTTTTAGTTTTCCCAAGTCAACCGATGTTCCTGTATGCTGTAGACAGATTCCACAAAGTCTTGTTTCTCAAGATATAGTAGTAGGGCAGAGGTCTTCTCAAAGGCCCTGAACTTTTACAGGAAGGGTGACATCACCAAAAATCTGCACCTTTGCTGACGTGACTACAAGATGGAGTGAAGTGTTGGTAACTGTGAGAGAGGTTGGGAAGGCCACCAAGACCCCAGATGCACAATGTCACCTTCAGAAGATGAGCAGGCTTTCATCAGTCTAATAGAAGTGGGCTCCATGTTTGGCCAGCTGGTACTTGTGGCACTGCCAGCCCACTGTCTGTCTCCAGGCAGGCATCTACCAGTGATGTGCAGATGAGACCCACCGGAAGCTGCGGAACATGAGACGGAAGTGACGCCTGATGCTGCTACCGATGACCTGTATCTCAAGCCTGGACGGATTTGACAGCGATCTGCTGAAGACAGGTTCCAGTTCTGGGATATATTTTCAATTACTGCTGCTCAACAACTTCTCTTAATTCGTTAAATTGTTCTTTATGTTTAAATTCCTATTCATTTATTAGAATCACATTATTGCCATTACTTCTAATTTCCTAGGAAATTGATATCAATTTCAAAATTACTTTCTTAGCCTTAAACAAAAATCTTTATAAACCTAAGTCTCCTGAATATCTGTGGTTAGTTTTTCTGATCACATCTTTGAGAGTGTCAAGAACTCAGGACCTCGCACTTGGCAGGCAGATGCTTATGCCACTGAGCTATCTACCCAACCCTTCTGATTATTCTTGTGTTCAAAGCTGGTGTTTCTCTCCCAACCTTTTCTATTACCCTTGAACAAATGAGTTAGCAATCAGCATATTTTGTTGTGCCTGTTATTTTCTTCTTATATAAAGCTCTAGGATATATTTTTGATAATTTTATTAATTTCTGATTTATATTTCTTTTATATTTTTTATTTTCTTTTATTTTAAAGAGTAAAAAGAAAAACAAATAACAAATCTAAGACAAAAGCAGAGTAACATACAATACATATTGTACAGAATTTCAAAACAAGAATAAAAAATTACAATGGTTTGATTGAGTCTTACATTTTGCCTACTTTTCTCCATATTCAGATTATTTGTTGCTATTTCTCTAGCTCCTTATACTTGATATTTGAGTGGTTATTTCTTTAGAACTGATAATACTGTTGTTAATTGACATGATTTTTCCCACTTATGAATTTGAATTTGGCTCTCCCCAGTGTAACAGTGCATTATTGTATTCTTTTGCGATAACACATCTTTCCTCTAATCCCCACACATCTGCACCCTCAATCAAAAATCTTTGAAGAACTTTACATTCAAATTCTAGATAGTGGGATGTTTTAGTTTTCAGTTTTTGTTCATTTATTGTGGTTGCAGTGTAATAGGGAGTCAATATCAGTTTGGAGTGTTTGGAGTTTTTCCTTTCCACCCTGGCTGCTATTCCAGGATGAATGACCACTTTGTAAACCACAAGAGTTGACAGAGGGTAAACTGCTGGAGGTAACCCCAAGCTCTCAGTGAGTAAATCAGCCCCAGTCCAACTGTCTAAAGGACGGGCATGCACTATCACAGCACTGGCAAATAGCAAACAAGTCAGCAGTAATTTCAGGCTGGGTAAGCATCTAGCCCTGAAGTTTCTCACTGGGGGAACAAAGCTGCAGATCACAGAGCCAATGTGGTCATTTCAGGCTGTTAGGGATCCTGGCGCCATGGGTCTGAATCCATGCCGGAGAGTGTCTACCTGGGCACAGACGAGCTACATCGGTCCCAAAGGTGCCCAGTTCCTTTTCACAGCAGACCAAAAGTGGCTTCCCTCTGCCCCGTGTCCATCACTCCCAGCCTTGGGTTACACGGTGACTCAAGTCAGTTCCTGAATTCAGCTTCTGAGAACCAGGACAGAGGACAGTTTCCCAAACAGCTACAAGAGTCACGTTTTAAGAAGCCCAAACACCTGTAGAGCTCCTTGGGCTTGTGTTCAGGCATATGGTTGGCAGCATGAAAGGCTGACTTCCAGCTTTCAAGGTATAGAATTCACTCTGTGGAGTAGATCTTTTTATACTTTAAGTTGTCTAGGTTCTATTTATCATTGTTTTGTCCAGGAACTATGCCACAAGAAAGGTATGAGTCAAATCCACTTACCACTCTGTTGCTCAGTCTCAGAATATTGCTTCTTACCGGTTTCATGAAGGCTTGTGCGTAAACATCCATAGCTGTTTGTTTTTGGTTGAAGGTTACACAATTTTATCCCCAGTCTGGACCTGGAAAGCCTTTCCCACCTGATTGTCACGAGTCACTTCACTGCAGTAACATGCACCCAGCAAACTTGCATTTTATTCACTCCTTCCATCTGAGGAGATTTTTCTTTTAATAGATGTTTTAAAATAATGAAAGTCTCTGGATATGGTAAACCCTTTTGTTCTTTGTGTATTATGTCATTGTATTTTTTTATTTTTAGATTATTTAAGACATATTTCCTCTGTGTGTGTGTGTGTGTGTGTGTGTGTGTGTGTGTGTGTGTGTGTGTTCTGATTGGACGGCATGTAATGCTGTGTTGTTTAACTTGGCAACTAAAACCTTATGCACATTCTATATTTCTCTGACTATAACAATTTGTTCTATAAGTTGATTGAACACTAGCAATATTCTTTGAATAAATGATGGTGCTGAATAGTAATTATGTAGTAATGTTAGGTTGTTTTGGTTATAAAGACTTCTTCCTATAAGGCAACTGTGTACAATTACAGATCATTCTTTTTTTGTGTTTTAGGGAAGGGACTACAGGGTGTTCAGGATCTCACTACTAGATTGGACTTGTAGTGACCAGTCTGTTTAAAGCCTCCCAAGAGCTGGGATTACAGGCATGTGCCACCATGCCTAGCCTTTCTTGCCATTTCAGCACACTCAGGTAGCTGGGCTGGCATGGCAGTCCCAGAAAGGATTAAACCCCTGGCCTGTGCACCTAATTGCAGGTGCTTTAATCCACTGAGCTATTTGGCCAGCCCCTGATTGCAGACTTTGCCACTATTCCAACATAACTGTGTGTCTCAATGAATGTTGTGCTAATCATCTTTGTACTCTAGCAAACTGGACTAAACTAAAGAGACTGGAGGGACTGGGGAGATGGCTCAGTGGAATAAGCGCTTCCCTGGCAATCATGGGGGCCTGAGTTCAATCCCTGGTTCTGAACAAAAGAGAGAGAAGAGAGAGACTGGAAGTGCAAGGCTGACATTTCCTTCTCCTCAACACCATCGGATGTGGCAGGTTTGAGGAAAGATAGCACACAAGGGGCAGGGGCGTGATCTGATCATCCTTGATTGGTCATCAAGGAGTTCTCCCTGTGACCAGCTCCCTCCCTTTCTGGCTGTACTTTTGTCTCTCTCAAATAATTCGGCCAAGGTAGGCCTCAGGTTTTCCTCTGTCTTGCCTTCCCATACCATTACTGTCTGTCCTTTTATTACACTGTCATGGGGGGTCCAGAAGATGGCTCAGTAGAATAAGCACTTCCCTGGCAAACACAAGTGCCTGAGTTCAAACCCCAGTTCCACAAAAAAGTAAAAAAATAAAATTATTACACTGTCACATGTATCACACTCCAGCTGAATCGCGGAAAACAAAAGACAACAGGCTTCAGTAGCAAGTGCTCAGTGTGCTGCAAACCCACAAGGACTGGAACTTCCCTGTCAAGCAAGCCTTGAGGCTTTGCAAGCTATAGAAATGCTGGGGAAGTGATAGGCTTTTGAGGTGCTGAATACATAGATGCAGAGAGAGAGAGAACTGAGCACCAGCTCCAGCCACTTTGTTTTTAATTTCTTAGCAAAGAATAAAAGATAACCACCAAGTTTTCATAGTATTGTTTTAGAATTTGGTGTAGTGTTGCTTAGTTAGAAGAAAATTAATATTTATCTGAGAAATAGTATCTTGCCATAGCTTTTCATCACTTATACACTGATTCATTAAACATAAACTGAATACCAACAACATTCTAAGGGAGAGGTCACATGTCTAACTATGAGACATATACATAATTAATATTCAAAAGCATAGCCTTATGCAACATTAATGATAAAAGTAATCTACTTGCTTACAGAAATGCAGAATAAGTAGCAACATGTAAGAAAAGAAAATCACTCCAGCTAAGATTAACAATGTATTGTCTTTCATAGCCTTCCAATTTTGCTAACATGGAAACAGATATATTTTAAACACATATATTTACATGCTCTTTCATGGCTCTCTTTCATTTACGATGAAACACATTCATTTTCCACAATACTTTCTGCTAGCTGAATGCTTAATGCAGTAGCCTCCCTCGTGCCCTGGAAGTACACCCCAAGACCTCCAGTTGAGGCCTAAAACCATGCATAAGACTAAGCCTAATGACTAAAAGACAAGACTGTTTTTTCTCTACATCATATTTGTCATGAGGTTTCATTAATAAGTGAGGCACAGAAAGAAGCTAGCAACAACAACCAAGAATAAAATTATAACCACAGACTGTTACAAAGTTATGTGAGTGGCGACCTCTGCCTCTGCTCTCGTGTATCTTACTGCACTTTCTCTTTCTACCTAGACAAACGACTTGATACTTCTCTTAGCTTACCCAAACTGCAGGAGGGCCACTCTGCTTCATGGCATTAGTAAGTGAAGGAGGAGTTGCTTTGGTACAAGAAACATAATGCCACGTAACCTATCTATAACTCAGACAGCTACCCAGTGGCTGGGGTGGGACACATGCTCTACTGGACGTGCTGAAGAAAGGAATAGCTCAAATTTCATAAGGG
Source organism: Ctenomys sociabilis (assembly GCA_004027165.1). Lineage (NCBI taxonomy): Eukaryota > Metazoa > Chordata > Mammalia > Rodentia > Ctenomyidae > Ctenomys > Ctenomys sociabilis. The sequence continues at coordinate 127,543 of PVKA01001639.1, read as the reverse complement.
AGAATAACCTTGGGCACTGTGTATGTTCATCCTGATATTCATGGCAGGGCAAAAGTGAGCAACATGAGTTATAGAATCTTAGAATTTTCCATCCACTCTTCTGGACTACAGGTGATGAATAAATAAAAGGGTGGCAAGCAAACTGTGTTTGGAAGGTCACCATGGCGGTCTCCTTTCTTCAAGTGGCCCAACCACAGGCTCTGGATCTGCAAACTGAATCCTACCCTCTACCTGATGAACAACTGGTCTACCAACTCTTCAGAGTGTACATTCTTTCTAGGAGAATTTTTGATCATGACCTCACTTTATAAATACTTGTAATTCCATTTACATTTTAAGTTTATATGCCAACATAGGTACCTGTTTTAAATTTATGATAATAATTTCTATTATTTTCTAAAATTATGCGAAGAAATCAATGAAATTTAAATTTGTCCTAATTTTTATTTCCAATAGTACATGCTTGCTGTAGATAATAATTATTTTCCTCAGGAGGAGCTGGCATTTGTACATAACACATAATAATTCTTTGCTCATTCTCTTCCTCCTCTCTCCCACTCTCCTCTACCACATGGTCCCGTTCCCATTTGCAAAACATTTACCTCCCTCTTTCTTGTTTTCTATCTCTTATTTTGCTTTTTGATTTATTAATAGTTTTGGTTTCTCTTATAAGAGAAACCATGTGATATTGAAGCGTGTGTGTCTGATTTATTTTACTCAAATTTGTGATATCCAGTTTTGTTGTGAAAACTTCCTATGGAAGAGACGCTGTGTTCTCCTTGCTGCCAGCTGCCTCACATTGCTGGGGCTGCCATCAGCTGGCAGGCTGTGCCTACCCGAGGCAGACCTGGCCCTGCTCTGCTGGGGCTTTGGCAGGAGCCTCGGGAAGTCCTCAAATGCTCTGCACTTGGTGTGGTCAGTACCAGAGGTCTTTGTCCTCTACGGGAGCTCTGGCAATTGTCTAACTGGCCATTCTCTTTTATGCACCCTTTTCAAGGTTGGCTTCATTCAAGCCTGACCTGGTGGCCCCTGACACCTCCAGGGGACCAGCACATCTGTAGGACTGTGTCACCTGAGCTGCACATTGAGAACCCTGCCCACCATCTGCAACTCACATCCTGCCATTTCCATGCTCAGCTCCTCTGGTGAAGAGAGAGAGCTCACCCAGTATCTCCGTCTTGTGTCTCTGGCACTGAACCTCCGGTCCCTGCATGCTCTGTCCACAAGGGTACAGTCAGAGGCTGCTTGCCTTCCAGTGTCTGGGATGGTTGCTCTTTATTGTCCCTGTTTGTCTCATTTTTTGTGTCAGTAGGTTAAATCCAGTCCTTGTCCCTCCCTTCTGTCCATGAGCAAAATCCTACCCACTTAAACTTCAGTATGAACATGCACACACCAGATGCTTCTGTTTTCCTTGTGCAGTCTGATTTGCCTCTGTCTCGCTTTCATGCCATTCGCCTTTGGCTAGAAAACTTACCTGGTCCATTTCTTCAGAATGACTCCTACTGCCCACATAGCAATGGCTACCTGCCCTGGAGGCTGCACTTCTTCCTTTGGTTTCCGCATGCCTGTTGTGTTTAAATAATCTCTGAGGGTTGCTCTGTGGTTGAATAGCCTGTGAACCCTGTTCCACAGCCTTAATTCTAGGCCTGCACACAGTAGCTCCCAAGGTAAGTTTGTAGAAGCATAGTTCCCATCACACTGCCCGACCCAGGTACAGGATGGGTTTGTAGCCATAGGGATGTCTCCACCAAATTGCTCCAGTGCTGGACTCTATGCTTGGGTAGTTGCCTAATTTTGTGCCTCCTTCTTTTCACCTTAAAATGAGATTATACAATAGGTACCAACTACATGATTGGGAAGAACAAATATATTTTTATATAAAGTGTTTAGACTGTTGCCTGACACGTAGTCAGTACTCCATTGCTGTGAAGTAATCCCATTGTCCAAAGACTCACTGCTAACTCACCGTGAGGTCACTGCCACCAACATTTTCTCCTCATGTACAAGTTTCCTTTGTTGACTGCTGCTCAGATAAAGAGCAATAACCACATGTACTACTTCCCTCTGCATGAGCAAGCACAATTTTTCATTTTCTACTACTGAATGACACCACTGATGGTAGTTCAGCACATCAATTTAAAGCATGGATGTTTGTTTCTGTATTTGTTTGTTTGTACAAGCATATTTCTATGAGTTATTATTTATAACTGTTAAAACCTGGCAGGAAAATTAATGTCTAATTACAGAGAAATTGTTGATATCACAAAACAGGATACAAAGCCACTGTACAACGATTTTATAAAATAGGTGATCAAACTGTCAATATAGTGTTACCCAATAAAGGTGGAATTAGGTATATGTGTGTATTACAATTCATATGCAGTCATGAATCACTAGATATATACTACAGAAAAACAAACAGACAACACAGTACTGGCCAGGGACAATCTGGGGAAGGACTTTGTTGGAATTTTACTTTTGGTTCATTTCTTTGTATTCAATATTTGTAGGTGAACATCACCCCACGATTATAGAAATAGTTAAGGGGGCCCAGGAACCCTGGAAAATTATTTTGTGTCCATGCACACTTCTGGCATCCCCTGTCCAGGGTGATTATAGTTCGAGAGATGGAATACACATAAAGTGTGTCTTTTGGACTGACCAGATAGCTCAACAGACTAAAGGACCTGCTTAGGAAAGCTTAGGCAAGGCTGGGACCTTGGTTCAATCCCCAGCACCACAAGCTGCACCAGCCCCACCCCCAAGGTGGGCTGAGCTGGCCTCAGAGTCTGGGCCTGATGGCTCAGGCCTACAATCCCAGCTCTGAGGAGACTGAAAGCAGGAGGATCACTATGAGTTTGAGCTGTGTAGTGAGACCCTGTAACAACCAAATATATTTTTTTAAAAAGTGTCCTCTTCTACCCATCAACACACAGACACACACTCATCTTCGCACTCGTGGGGGGCCAAGGGGTGTTTCCTAGTTTCCATTCCCTCATATTATTCCACACTGTGGTTTCTTATTACTTTGGTCTTTTTACTGCTTTCTTCTTTTCCTTCTGTGGACCATCAGGGACATCACCAGGAAGAACAAGAGGAGATAATTTGTTTTTCATTGTGTGAAAACACTAACAAATGAAACTAGACAGCTGAAAAACTCTCACCTCTGCAAAACTTGAAAGCTGGTGCATTTCATAAGCAAAAACCAATCTCAATCTCAAAATAAGGATAGGGCACTCTTAGTAAGGAGTCCTTGAAACTTGGTCTTCCATTTGACGCAGAAGTGTCTCTAGAATATTTCTTGTCACCAAACTTCCCCATAGTGCTCCAAATCCATCTTGAACCTTGTGTTGAATACTACAAAGCTTTGCCACAAATTTTGTGTTTAAGAAATGACATGTTAAAATGGATGAGGGTGTCAATCCAACATTAGTGCAATGGTAAAGTTCCTCACAACTCACCAGTTAGCTTCAGGAAAAAGACATTCCAGCCTGAAGAGCCATGAGCTGATCCTTGACACCTTCTCTCCATCATCACTTCCTGGAGGAGGCAGGGTGACATCAATGCCCGCTGTTTCAGTGGGGTGCCCCTCTTACCCTCACAACTACCACCTTCCACTTGTTTTTCTTACTTGCAGGCCACTCCAGCAGATAGCAGCCCCATGACAGGGAGAGCTGTGCCCATGGGGAGAATGCACATGGCTGACGACACTCCCCCACTTCGTGCTTAGAGGAACTGCTGGGAAGTAGCGTTCTGCTCCCCTCACAGCTGGGAGAAGATTAAGAGTCAGACTAAAACTGAAACAGGGTCACATAATCTCCGAGCTAAAATTAGGGGTCCCTGTCCAGGATCAGGTTCATCCTCTGGCTCTTGCCTTCTCGAGGTCCTTGTGGGGCTGCATCAACCTCCTATCCCTACTGACTGAAGCTCATGCACAATCTTGATCCTGGAAGTATGGACTCACGCTGCTGGAGCACAGGCATGAGACCACTGTATCCTGGCTCAAAGTCACCACAGATCTCCCAGGCCTGTCAAGCTCTCTGCGTAAGGTTACAAAGGAAGCCATGTAGGCTCTTTGAAAAGATATCTACCTATGTTTCAGTCATGCCAAACTGCTATGCCTGAGCACCCTTCAGTTTCTTGTCTTGTATGTTCCTCCCAGTTTACCCTACCATACTGGTCAGCTTTCCTGTTGCCATGACACAGTGCCCAGCACCCACAGCTGGCAGGAGTAAAGGGTGACACAGCTCACATCCCTGGAGGGCCATCCATGGGTGTCGGGCTCTAAAGCAGGGGCATGATGCAGCAGAGTACGACTGAGCAAGCTGTGAGTGGGGATCCAGAAGCAGAGCACGGGATGGTGTCACGGAGTGGCAGGTGAGCGGCTGTGCACAATCCAAGGCATGGCTCGGTCCCACCCAGAACCATGTTCCATTAATCTGCCAGGCCATTTCCTGACCTCATAGCGTGACATATCCAGATCAACAGTTACAACTTCCTGTTCTTCGCAGCTCTCATGATTATTATTTCAGTCATGAATTCCATCACAAGTTGTCTTATCAGCAGTTGGTCCAACAGTTGGGTGTTATAGTTAAACTGGTTAAACTGATTAACAAGTTATCTTATTAGCATAACTTGTCAGCTTAAGTATTGTTTTTTTAAATTTTCAGACAGTCTCATTATGTCACTGAATTGTTCCAACTGGACTTGAACTTGTGATCCTCCAGCCTCAGCCTCCAAAGTACTGAGATTATGAGTGTGTACCTCCCCACTGAACTCAGATCCCTCTTGTCTTACTGAACTACCATGGTACTTTTAATTGCCAATTAGATTATGAGTATTTTTCCCTTCTTGTGTTATTAAATGTATGCATTAACTTATATTAAAAATTAGATAGCAATATTTTTTCAGGGAATATTACTCACTGGGGGCTGGGGAGATGGCTCAGTAGAGTAAGTGCTTCCCTGGCAAGCCCAAGGGCCTGAGTTCAATCCCCAGTTCCACTTAAAAAAAAAAAAAAAAAAAAAAAAGACCTAACAAGGAATATTACTCACAAGTAACAGTATTAAAATTAAAATAAAAATCATTCGAGGTGGTAATCCACTTCCACACCTGCTAAAGGTAAGTATTTTCTATGCTTTTCATCTTCATCCTTATGTTCTTAAATAATATCTTAATAGAAATGTAGACCATGAAATGCTTGTTAACTTCAATTCAACTTTTAAATACATTTCCCTGGGAATGCAGCTGGCTAGTTAACATAATTAGTGGTAGAAACACTCTAAACTTTTTTGTGCATAGCAGAGGGGCGTGAACTCTGAGCCTTCTCCCATTGCTGCACTGCTGCATGTTCTGGAAGGGCGTTGCCAAGCTGTGCAGGCCAAGCTCGAGCCTGTCATCCTCCTCCATGTCCTTGCAGAGTGCAGGGAGTCCAGCACGTGCCACCACAGCTGGATTTTCTTAAATCCTGTTTTTCTTTTCTAGTGATCAGAGTCATCCCCAGAAGCCTTCTTACTTCAAAGTGGAAATTATGTTACTAAAATTAATGTAATGTTTGTTAAATTATGTGTCCGGTAATAAGTGAAATTGCATTTGATGCTTTTAGTTCCATCTTTACTTCTCAGGCAGACAAAGTCCTTTTGTGCAGAAGGAAACCCGCTTTCTCCCTGAAGCCATGGCAGCAAGCAGCTGGGTGGCAAGGAGCATCAGGAGCAGGCACAGGCCAGGTGTCAGCCCTTCCTTTTGTTCTTTCTTCCATGTGCACCTTCCAAGGGTGTCCTGGTTGCAGAGGCCTCCCCGGGTCCCTCACTGATCATTTGCAACCCCCTCCTGAGATCTGCCCTTCCCCTCCTGCAGCAACCTCACAGACTAGCTTCCAATCCTGTGCACATGTTGCCATGGGAATAGAAGAGGAACAAAGAGTGGCCAGCAGTCGAGGGCACCCCATGGCTGGGCTGGATCCACCAAAGGGCACCCACTGGTTCTCAGCACCTATGTCTCCCCTGAGCCACTCATTATGGGAGACCTACTCCCAAAGACAGGTGAGTACCAGGTTGTAATGGCATGGTCATCTTCATCCTAGTCCAGACAGTGAGGGAAGGTGACCCTGCCTCCTGAGCCCAGCTCCTTCCAGCTGTGGATAACAGTCAAAAGGGAGTTCACATTAAGATTCCTGAGAAGATGAATAATTTGTACAGTATGATGTCATGAAGTGTACAACACAAGTGCTACAGTCCCTAAAACTGTCCTGTGCTACAAGTTTGCTAACAGAAGAGACCTTAGATGTTCCTAGCACATGCAAGTAAAATCACAGTGTGAGCTATAATTAACTTGACTGAGGTAATCGTGAATTGGTCAGATAATGTATTGGGAAAAGAATTGAGTACAGTAAAACATACAATGTCATAAATCATCCTCAGTGTACTTCCCCTTCTACCAAACACACTGAGCCTACCCTTCTTGTCACTTTCTGAAGCAGTTCTGGAAGTCGCCCTTCATGAGGGTCTTTCTGCAGTGTGATCAAGCATAGTGAGTACAGCTGCTGAGCAACCCCCATGGAAAGATGAGTTCATAAGAACATACTTCAGCTACTTTATTCACCAGATCTGGCATTTGTGACTTCTGGGTCTTCTCTAATGTCGAAATGACCATGAAAGAAAAATATTTTGAGTTGATTCAGGCCAGGAGACAGCCATGCCAGTGCAAAGACCACCTCACCGTGCATAGCTCCTAACACACTGTGTGTCTTAGAAGCAGAACTCTATCAGCCCTACCTCAATCAAACAGTAAGAAAAAGGCATATGATTGGGGTTACATTATATAGAAGGGACAGGAAGGAAAGAATGTAGAGAATGGTGCTCCTTTCAGGGTGTGTGTGTATTTGTGCACATGTATGTGTGTGCATGTGTGTATGTGTGAGTGTGTGCACATGTGTGTGTATGTGTGTGCCTGGAGATGGATAGTTTTTGCTCCATTTTGACAAAATGAGCACAACAAGGCCTGATTATGTCAAAGACAAGCACTATCATTTCTGTCACTCATTGCTCCGGAGTTGCCAGTTTGAGGAGCAGAGGTATGTAAGGGACAAAAGTCATATCTGGAGCATCACTTATCCTCACTCTGCACTAGCTGATGGAGGTTAGCTCTGTGCCATGAACAGAGGAGTTTGTATCACACAAAATCATGAAAGAACTGGTGAAGGAATTGCCAAATTCATGCTTGACACAATGGTGGGAATACAGATTTGTTTACACCATATTTTGTGTATTTTGTTTGCTTTTGGGATTGCATGCTTCATGCCAGCTTTATTTATTCATTTGTTTGTTTGTGTATTGTTTTTTATTTTGGATCCAACGTCTTGCTATGCAGTTCACACTCATAGTGACCTTCTAATCTATGCTTCCCCAGTGCTGGAATTGCAGACATGCACCACCACACCTGAGGCTGGCATGGCACGTGGTACCTGAGATCAAACCCAGGACCTGCACTTGCCAGACAGGCACTTATGCTACTGAGCTATCTTCCCAGCCCCACATCAACTCTTTTTACTTTGTATTTATTTTTGAGACAGGGGCTAAATCAGTCAGTTGCCTAGGCTGGGCTTGAACTCCCATCCCTCCTGCCTCCTTACCTGAGAACCTTTCACTGAGATCCACCTCAGCCTTCTTACCTTATTGTAAATCAACATCCACCTCACCAATACAGTTCACATGGAACTGGAGCTCTGACTCCAGAAAGAGTAGAACTTCAGAAGAAATAGTAGCAAACTTTTGCAACAGCTTGTAGAATATAGAAAGAGTATATAGGTTAATCTATATCATTTCTGCTAAAATAACATTTTTCAGTTACAATTGTAACAACTTTCCATTACAAAAAATCTGGAAAATATGAAGAAAACAATCCTTTGCTTTATTTTTACTCTCATTTTTTAAACATTTGTTTATCTTTGGAAGTTCTTCTCTTGGGGTGTGTGTGTGTATGTGTGTGTGTGTGTGTGCGCGCACGCGCACGCATGCACTCTCCAGGCTTGGCTTCCCTTATTGCATTTAGATGGCAGATGGTACCATTGCTTTCTGAGTCACAAAGCTATGTGTGGTGGAAGCATGCTCTGGGGGTCCCCACGCCAGCCTGGGCAGAGCCTCTCCTGCTCACTGCAGTCTAGAAGGCCCGGTGTGCCCACATCCTGCACTGCACTCAGCCTCTTCTCATGGGGCTTCTGACCCAGGGACGAGGAGCTGACCTGAGGGCGGGACAGCCTGGGCCTAGCGTAACTCCCTTGGACCACGGCCTGCGTGCTGCCGCCAGGTACAGCACCCGCGCTCTGAGCAGTGCAGCAGTCCCTACTCGCTTATCAAAATCCGTCCTACCGACACCTGCCTCCAAGAGGATCTAACAGCTCTCAGAGCACAGGTGATGAACCTGGGAGTGGCTCGCTTCACTTCACTCGTTACTCGTGTCACTCCCCTATCGCAGCTGTCCATTAACTATGCACAAATTCATGTTCTGCCAAATGTGAGCGCTCCTCCCAGGCCAAATCCTTCAGGCCTGCAGTTGGACGGCATGGTGCCTTTCTTGTCCGAAAGATTTCTGTGTCTGATGCCCCTTTGTGGTGAGATGGGATCCTCTCCTCAACTGCCTAAGCATGTCACCCCCAGTGAATGGCATGCAGATGTCTTATTACTGCTGCTCTGAGGCAAAAATAGCTCCCAGAGCGGCAGTGTACACGCCTCCCCACCCGACTTCCCCTCCTCCCTGTCCGTCACAGCAGGCACGCCGTCTGGAGATGCAGAGCTGAGTTAGCTGAAGCTCATCCTGCAGCAGGCCTGGAGGAGCGCAGGCTCGAGCCCTCAGTGGCCTCCTGCCCCTGCACATGCACTCTCCAGGCTTGGCTTCCCTGACTGACATGTACAGGCAGCGCATATTAACAGTGAGATGGTGAGCAGCGACGCTTCTACACTTGTTCCCACACCACGAAGACAAGGTGACCAGAGCCGAGGATCAGAGCTTCCGACACCCGGAAATGCCAGGGCTGTTGTCCCATGTGACCAGGCCAGAGGGTGTGGCGTAAGGTCTCTGGCACCCCCGACATGCTGAGGTGTGCAGGACAGTCAGGTCCTGGACCCAGTTACTGAGGAAGGGACACTCACAGGAGAGTCTCAGAGATGTTCCAAGGACACAAGTGTGCCAGCTCAAGATAAGCAGTCACTAGCACTGGGTGCCTGATATGGCACGTTCACATAAACTTTGTAGGAAACCAAAGACAGAGCTGTGATGCCTGCGTGGTACCATGAGATGCTGGCAGGGTACTTTGCAGGCTGTTTTAAACATTTGTTGAAAAGTGATCTGTGGTAGAAAACGAACATTCAAAATTGATCAGAATTCATGCAGGGAGCTAGCGGGACAGCTGGGATTCCCGCGCAGTGTCCTGTCATCTTTACACTGTGCTGTCTCCCTTCAGTGTGCAGCTGTGTGATGCATAATTCCTGGCCCAGGATCCGAATTCCCCAACAAGCTACTCTGTTTGTGTCTCTTCTTTGTGCTCAGGCCGTCTGTGCAAGAGAAGATTCGTTCAACTGAATCAAGCTTTCATAAACCCACTCTCACCTGCCAAGTGTTGTCAGCCCTCAAGGTTAGAGACAGAGATCTGAGTCAGGGCAGAGCCAGCATCAACAAAGGCGCAGGGCGCTTGGGGGCGGCTGACAGGAGTCTGAGACAGGACTGCGCGACTGAACCACGTACTAGCAGTTTTTAAAACTGCATTTGAGATGTAAATTTAACCAAGAGACTAAAATTTCAACTGATGTGCGGAGCTTGTCTCAGTAATATTCTGACTTAATCTGCCCCCCGCAGGAGTGAATCACTGAGGGTGTGTTTTCATGACAAGCTGAGTGCTGAGGGGAAAGGAGGCCGTACTGCCTACCTCCATTTGTGCCCGAGATCCCAAGGGTTTAAAATGCAAACAGACGCTCTTCTCTGCTTGTCTACATCTGTGTAAATAAAACTCAGGGAAAGGCCCAGTACAACACGCAGCGGGAGCAGACAGGCAAGCACCGCCGCCTGTCACGCCCTGTAGCTGGGAAGAAGGGCTGAGCTGCTTGCAGTGGAATCTCCAAGCGCTCTTTCTGTTTATTCTTTGCTGCGCGATGTCTCAGTTGGAAGGGATTTTTTCTTCCTTTCTTTTCTCTCTGGTGTGTATTAATACAAAACTCACATGAGATTACTGGTCCAAAATAAAGATAAATATTTATGATGGGGTATGTGACGAGGAGTAAACTTTATTATATAAAAGGATTAGCTAGCACCGCAGGCTGGTGTTCAGTACACCCCAACAGAAGGAGAAATAATTAAGAAATTAAATTTAATGAGGGATCTATGATATTAGCTTATTCGGTTGTACTGATTGATTTTACTATTCCTAAGTTAAATTATTACAGAAGGCTTCTGCTTTGATTGTGCAAACTATCTTTCTTAAAATTCACAATGTGTACATAAAATGAACCCTCCCTGAAGCAGTGTTGCTGCAATTATCCATGAGTAGACATGTGAGTGTGTCAGACAAATGCACTTTGAGAAGGAAAATGGCAGCTTTTGGGGGGCAGATGGAGTGGTATGGTTTTGGGTTTTTTTTTGAGGGGCTTAATTTTTTGTGGTATCAGAGATTAAATTCAGAAGTACAAAACAAGTTACATAATATTGCAAACAGAATTTATATTTCACAGTTGAATTTCACTTGCAGAGTAGCATGGACACAGACCAGGTTGTGCCGTACAACAACTGTGTGTGTGAAGATGCACGAACTCCCGCCATGATGCTGCCACTCGTGGGCGGACTCTGCGCCTCAGGGACCCCTGGCCAGCGCCTCCAGCTTGCCTGGCTCCACCCGCCCTGCACAGCCTCTTCTTTGCTATCCCAGGGGAACGCTGTCACTTTTTCCTAACATAATGCACAGCTCTGTCTTTTTCTACAGGAGCAACCAGATTTCATTTTTAAAAGAACTCTGTCCCACCTTCCTGCTCATTTCCCACTTCCTTGGGAACAATGGCTTGTTTGGCTTTTCTTTTGGTTTTTATGGTGTTTCAGACTGATTCTTTCTTGGCCCCCAGCTGTCTTGGGAGGCATCTCCTTCTGTGCTGCTGGGTGCTTCTGCATGCTTTCTACATGCAGGAGGTCAACACCATTCCCTGCCACCCACAAGCCTCAGGAGAGAAGATGGCCCAGTGATGAGTATCTTTTAGAAGGATGTTGGGAAAAGAAGAGTGGCTCTAGCAGAAGCAATAAAATTGCTCATTTCCTAGCATGGTTTCTTCTATCATCTTGAGGGCTTGCTGGTTAGCTCAGTCGTTTAAAGAACCTGCTTGGGCAAACTCAGACAGGCGCAGGGTACCACAGTTCAATCCCCAGCTCCACAAGCTGCACCAGACCCTCCCTTAAAGCAACCTGAGCTAGGCAAAAGAACAAAACAAAACAAAAAAATCCTTCTATCATCTTAATATATTTACTTATTTCTCCTTAGAGTTAGTACTTATCATTGAATATTTATGTAGATGTAACATAAGTTAATGTTTATTTTTAATTTTTAGGTCTTTATTTATTTGATACAGGATCTTGTTACACAGCTCAGACTCATGGTGAGCCTCCCAGCTCAGCCTCCCCAGCACTGGGATTGCAAGCATGCGGTACCAGGCCCTGTGTCAGTGGCCTGCACAGCAAAACCCAGGGTGCTGGGGCCAGCATGGTGCCGTAGCAGGTGTCAAACTCAGGTCCTTGTACTGCCAGGCAGGCTCTTAGACCTCAGAGCTATCTCCCAAGCCCCAGCATAAGTTAATGTCAATCAGTGAGGTAACTCTTCCTTGTCTATTTGAAATATTCCCTGAGGACTTACAAACATCAGTTTCCAGGTTTTTCCAAACACACCGGTTAAGCTACATCTTCAAACAAAAATAATTTTCAAAACTGAATTGAGATGACAGTTTCCTCATGGGAATCTACTAGGCAGATATATTAAATAAATAAATGTCTGGCAATAATTCTATACTCAGATAATGTAATTTGTCTTTCTATACTGTGGACAAGGACAAAATACTAAGAATAAATCATAACATTGATGTGGAACTGAAGATCACCAGGAATCTCAGAAATGGGGGGGCTTCATTGGCTGCTAAGAAGATCGCTTCTTGCTACTCAGAAGACGAAGGGACACTCCGCTAGCCGGTGCCCAAGCATGTCTGGGCCAGGCTAGAGGTTCCAGCCACCCAAGAGCACGTTTGTCCCTTTCTTTCCTCGATTTTTCGATCCTATCTAGAAAAAAAATGGTTGACTCTGCAAGGATAAGGTGTTCTGACGATGTCTGGGGGTGGAAAGAGCTCTGGAACAAGCTGGTAGGCAGCTGTGTGCATAATTCATTTCCTACTCAATCTTTAGATCTGGTACCAACTGCCATGGAAGACAAAGGAGTGAAGCAAATTCCCAAGCACAAAAGATTCTTTTGACATTTTGTAATTTGTTGCTACAACATTTGATATGATTTTTCTCTCCGAGTGCCACCAGGTACAGGTCCCCTGCACCGAGAAGCAGACGCGGCGACTCCTGCAGAGAGCTGGGCCTCCCACCACGACAGCAGCACCTCGAGGGATCCCTCTGCAGACCCGGGGCTCAGTAAGCTGAGCATGGCCCTGCTCACCATTCTAGTCGGTGCTCTTCAGCAACTCATCAAAGCCCTACATGCAAATCAAATTATTTGAGATTAAAGGACAAGTATAGGATAAAACTTTAGAAAGGGGAAAAGAAAAAACAAAAAAACCCTACTTAATGAGAGCCAACACAGCACGCTGCACATAAGAAGTCCTCCTGGTTTGATCTAGAAAGTCCTCAAAAGTCACATGACTTCAGAGCTGGGCTTTTAGAAGATGACTGGATAGCCGCTCTGCAGTGCCCTCGTGGATCCGTCCAGTGATGGGCTCGTAGCTGAGTGCACTGCTGGGGAGACAGGGGCTGCTGCTGTCATTGGGGTGTACGTCCTCCACCAGAGCTGCCCGAGGGAGCAGCTCGGCCCTGTTGTTCCCGCTCTGGGGCCATCTGCCTGGGGACTGCACCCCCGCAACACTGTGAACCAGACGCAAGCTCTCCTCCCGCAGGGGTCAGGAACTTTAGGTATTTTTTGGTCTCCAGCGCAAAGCCCTGCCCTTGGTGGTCCTCGTTGCCATTGCTTAGCTAACATCTGGCTCGGGGTGCGCACCCTTCCCTCTGCCCAAGAGCAAGTCCACCACGCCGGTTACGTTCTTCTGTGTAGCACATGACCACCTACAGAGAGCGCGCCCTTCAGCGCCTCGAAACAAGAGACTTCCTGCCCTAGGTCAGACAGGTGTCTGTGTGGCAAATGAAAGAAACAGAGCAGTCACTTCTCCGTAAGACAATGCCTTCCCATGGCCGACCACAAGGCTGGTTGAGCTTCTCTTGTCTGCCCCTTCTGCTAACACTCAGTTAAGATGTGCCGGTGTCGCAGCGAAAACCAAATGAAAAGTGTAACACTTAGACATGAGTGGGAATAGGAATCTCTGGTCTGTTTCCAGAATACCTGAGTCTGATGCCTCCCACTGGGCCATCTGTGGTGGCTCATACACTGCATCACAATGAGAGGGCTGGAAGTCTAGTTAAACAACTCGGCAGGGGGTCAAGGACCTCACTATGCAAAAATCGTCATCCTGCACAAGAGGTGGCCGTGTTCGCCCGTGGGTCAAGTGAGCTCTACGAGCCACCCTAGAGAGTGGTGGCCTGCTTAGCGCAAGCGAGCGCAGGAGACTTGCTCTTCACGCTCCTGCTCTTGCTGCCTTTGCTGTCTTCTGCCACCTTGAACTGCTGCCCCTGAGCCAGATCGCCCTACCTTGGAGCCAGCTGACTACAGACTGAAACTTCCATGAACTGTGAACTAAATTTCAAACTTTTCCTTTCTTAGTTTCGGGTCTTGGGTGTTTTCTCTCAGCAACAAGAAAAAGTAACCAAGACCATCCGTTTCCTAGAACGTCCCTGGAAGGGTAGAGCAAGGGATTCCTTCCTGTAATGAGCAAAGAGTCATAAATGCTAATTTTTAGCATTCACATTGACTAAACCCAAAACTATACGATGCATCACTAACAGTTCCCAGTTTCATCTCAGTTGTTTATGCGTGAGAAACAAAATCACCCTGATTGTAGCTAGCACTGAAACAGCTGACATCAGAATCTATACAAAGGATTATTTAGACCAAGTGCAGAGTTTTCCTGTGAATTAAGGTAGATCATTTCCTCTGTGCATACGTGGGTGGCTAGGTTGGACCTGAAAGTGAGCTTCTCTTCTAGGACACACGGCGCTTTCTCTAAAGATTGGCTCTTCACTGGCAAATGAACTCAGAGGGCCAGATGGCTGGGGTCAGGCAACATCAGTAGACAGTTCCTGTTAAAATTTTGGACAATAATTAACAGCAACCTAGCAGGAGGCACTACTGCGGGTCCCTAAAGGGTGGCTAATCAGCAGCATATGTGTTTATTCATACCACCAGGCCCTTTTAATTAACAACTCTGAGGTGTGCGCCTACTGGAATTCAGCACAGTGTATTAGGAAACAATTCTGAGCAAAGCCCACTTACAAAGTGCTGTTCATATTACAATTGAAGGAAGAAGAATAAATGCCAAGATATCCCGTTAGGGTACAGATGGAGCAGTATTTATAGGCTCTCAAGGAAAAGGCCCTTGGGGTGGTGCCAAGAGCTGGTCCAGCTCTTACTCTCCCACCACAGTCTGGACAAGTTTACATAACCAGTGACCGCCCACTGCCTGGGCTCTCAGACTGTCATGCTGTTGCTTGCCCAGTGTCCCTCCTGTCCCGCTCCCTGTGGTTAGTTCCTCCATCCACATTGGTGCAGGAAGGACCTGTGGCAGGTGGGTCGCCTGTTCTAGGCACCTGTGTATTAGGCCAGGGACCGTGGAGCGCCCCCAAAGGCTGCTGCCTCTTAGTCCAAAAGACACACGTGGTACAGGTCAGGCCTGATCTGTTACTGAGGAGGCTGTGTATATTCAGTAACAAAAGATTATGTAAATTCCGCTTCTGAGTTGCAATATACCATTTAATCTTCAAGCACATGTTACTGTTAAAGACTGATACATGAAGAAGTGGAAACTCCAGCTTCAGCACCAAATTTACTCCTCTGAGTCAGAGACTGATTATGTCAGAAACAAGGTGACACCAGGACAAAAATTCAATGAATTTGATTCACATATGGTTCTGCAAAACCTGGGCCTTACTTTCAAGTTCTTCAAAGGTAAAAATAATCAAAGTATTGATGAAACAAATATTGTTAAAATCATCATTCTTATTCTTCATTTTAATTTATTTCGGAGGACTTACTCAGTAAAACAATTTATATTCAGGAAATGTAAAATCCCATTCAAAGCTGATGTTCAGTGTCTGTATCTTTCTTTGATTTTTTAGAACACACAGTTCTCTTTCAACTTTTCAAATGAACTTGGTAGCTACTATGTCCCCAGCTTCTAGGTTAGTTACAATTGGAAATACCAATTACTTCCATATTTGTAAATTATGAAGAAGTACATTGCTGGTCTTAAATACGATGTCACCATCTTGGTAGAGATGCTAAGGCATTCTGCAAACATTTATTTTCATGTGAGATGAGAGTTTGGCTGACCCAGATTGATATTCCCGTATTGTAACTTGAACATGAATCTTGAAAGAATCTTGATAAGAACATTATGTTGTTGGATTTTCTTGAGATAAAATAACAGTTAAAGAGTTCAAGAAATTAAGCATCAGGTCACTATTGCTCTAGATGAACAAGACCTTGGTATATTTACCTCAATAATCAGAACTTTTACTTGGTAGAAAATATATACACAACTTAGTAGAGTAATAGGAGCAATAAAAAATTAACCATAAGTATTGATAAGGATATTAGTAATCAATTCATCAAAACCATTCAGAAGCTCTGAATCTTTAGACTCTTCCTCTTAATTTAGTAATTTAAACATAAGTTACAATAAATTTTGGTAGAAAAAATGTTATTCAGTTATCACAACCTGTTTGGTACATTTTAAAGCAGCAAAATATGTTCTAAACATTAACTGACTCATAAATTGTTTAAAGCCTAAGAATTAGTTACAGCAAAGTGTTATTTCACAATTTTATATTACACACATATAGCACAACATTTTCTATGCTAGTGGTATATTTTAGATGACCCTATTTGGAAAATGTTTTGCTAGAGATTCCCAATACACAAACACAATATGTTACTTTGAAAATAAATATAATCTAGGAGAAGTACATTTGTAAAATGGAACTCAAGTTTTGTTAAATAGACCTAAACATTCTTCTTATAGTTACTTAATTACACATTTGCATTAAATATACTCATTTAGAAATGTATGTGATTTTTCCAGAATTTAACTTTGTCAGCAACTTTAAATTCTACTAACAAATAAGGCAGAACTTCTATGCCAACTCTTGAAATTCACCGCCATTCTCAAGCAAAAAAGCTATTATTTCAAATTGGTGCCTATAAGGACATGATGGAATTCCTATTTAAACTGTACAATCAAGCGTGAACTTTAAAGAATATTGGTGACGTCTATGCTGATGCCACATGAAGAATTAAAACGGGAGGTCACCTCAGCTGAGGCACAAACAGCCTCAACAGCAACAGGCTTCCTGGCGGTGTGGCGTGTCTGACCAAGACGGAACCACAGAGGCTTCGTATCTCCGCGGAAGGCGTCTCCAGGGGCCAGCGAGATAGCTCAGCGGACTAAGTGCCTGAACAGACAAGCGCAGGGACCAAGGTTCGATCCCTGGTCCACATGCTGCGATGGCCTCACCCCCCTGACGCGCTCAGGTGACCAAGTCTGGGCATGGTGGCACACCCCTGCAATCCCGGAACTGGAGAGACTTAAAACAGGAGGATTGCTACGAGTGCAAGCTGCACAGCGAGACTCTACAAAATGCATAAATAATGATAGCAATAAGGTGTCTCCTGCTTCCAGCTCTAGCGGCTGTGGGAATGCTCTCGTTCTCTCTCGTTCCCTGTGCTCCACGGATGTGCTCTTGGCTCTATTCCGGCTTCTACCGAGTGCTTGTGCGTCCCCCACTTGGAGCTGCGCTTTGGGCTGGCTTGGAGCTCGTCAGCGGCTCTCCAGCAAGCCTAGGGCTGTGCGCACACTTCGGGGGCGGGGGCGCTGTTGCATTTGGACAGATGATTTCATTTTTTCAGCCCACTATCTGCGGCGAGGTGGTCAGTTCACTCTGGGAGAGGATCTGCCGCTTTCTGAGGCACTGCGGAGGAACTGATGGAGTTTCAGTACTCCTCTTACGTCCCACTGGCGTCCGCCAAGCACCGGCTGTTAGCGTCGCCGTCTCCGTAATTATCCCTCTCATCATGATGATCAGCGCAGGCCTTTGCAGTTCAAATCCTCGAGAGCCTCAAAAAGCGGTAATACACGAATAGTGAAAACGTCTCCTGTGCAAACTCTGTCGGCTGGATTAAAGCAGTGCTCAGGAAACGGATGATAATTCCTCTAGATCTTGCTCAAATTGAGGATCGGTTTTCACTCTGCTTTCTTGCCTTGGTTTTGAATTTGCTCGCACAAAAGTCGCTCCCAAGTAAAAGAAGTTAGGGGCTGTCACGCTCGATTCCGTTGCTGCAGATGACTGCAGGAGCTTCAGTTGATGAACCTTTTGCCAAGGCAGTACGGGGTGCCCCAGCGGTACAGGACCTGAGCAGATTGGCTGCTGCAGCTCTCGGTTCTGTCCTGGTTGTGGAACGGAGGTGGCATCTCCATCAGCTGTTCCCAGTAAGGCTGACTGCCACCTATTAATCATAGATGCATTCAGGCTATTGTGGGCAGCTAGCTGGCTGTAATGGCTCTTTGAAGTTCAGCATTTCTTCTTACGTTCAAGAACTTTGCAGAAATGGAAAATAAAGAAATACTTTCTAGTAAAATCTTTGCTATAGAAAAATGTACTACTATAAGCATATGCAAAACATAAAATGAAAACAGATGTCATTAGATAATATAAGCAAAACAATGTAACATCCAAAAGATTGAAATCATATTCATGAATATATTTTAAGCTATTCAAAATATTCTTATTTTATTAGCACCTCATCAGATAGATAATAGCTCCTCTACATGGTGCTGCATGCTGCTCAAATGTTAAACGCTGCTGATTTCAATGTCAACAAAGTAAGATTTACCTTTTTTATTTTTTATTACGTATTTAGTACAGGGTCTCACTGCACAGATTGGATTTGTAGTGATCCTTCCTGTTTTTCAGCCTCCCAAATGCTGGGATTACAGGCATGCATCACTACACCCAGTAACGGATTTATTTTTAGTGGCATTTTACTCCAAAAATTAATTTTCATTTCTCAAGTGATCAATGCGGATGAACATCTTTTCACTGAGTTCCAGAAATGGTGGCAACCTTCAAGAGGCCCACCAACTGCAGCTGCTGGGGGGCCACGGGGAAGGAGCCCACCCCACTATTGGTGGGGGTGTAGATGTGTGCACCCGCTGTGGGCACCGGTGTGGGAGTCCTCAGAAAACTCCTGGCTAGAGGTCCCACCGAACCCAGCTGTTCTCCTCCTGGGTGTTTTTCCAGAAGTGGAAGCATGTATGTGCACCCATATTTGTAGCAGCATAATTTGCCATAGATAAGGCCTGGAAACAACACAATGTCCATCAACTAAAGAACGGATAAAATGAAGGAGTGTTTTCAACATGGAGTACTCCTCAGCTATAAAAGGATAGACTTGAGACTTCTATACCTAAATGGATGCAACTAGAAACCATACTCATAAAGGGAACACATCAGACCCGCATATGTGCGCATCATGGTGCTTCCTTAGTGTAAGAACCTGAAAGAGTAAACAGGATCGAAGGGCATGACGTGTGCTGCCAACAGGAAAGCATCTGCTCAACAGGAAGGAGCAGCTGCAGTGAGGGTGAGGAGAAAAGGAGGGAAGGAGGAGGGGAAAGAAATACGGGTGTGTGCTGCACGGATATGTAAGCATGGATGGCGTTCTGCCGATTTCTGCCAGGCTGCTGAAAGGAGCAGTTAGTGCTTATTTTGCCTCTTTCTTCCTTTTTTTTTTTTTCAGAACTGGGGATTTTACTCAGGGCCTTGCACTTACCAGGCAAGCACTAATTCTACTGAACCATCTCCCTGACCCCTCCTCTTTCTCATTTGTAATTGTTCTGACCAATCTTACAGGCTTATATGTGGTAATCTGAGCAACTAGTAGGAAGATAACGATATGCAACGTAACAACCATTGCTGAATTCCTATTATTTTGTTTAGTGAAATTCTGTATTATTTCTATTTTTAAAAATTGTATTCTCTTTAAAAATAAAAAATTAAAATAATTATAAATCGTTGAAATTGTGCACCAAATGATTCTGACTTATAATCATCCGTGTTAAATTTATTAAATGTTAGAAAAATCCAGCTATACTTTTAACTTCAGAAGACCAAATTGAATCACTTTTAATTAGCTTGTATGATCAGGTTAATGGCTTCCATTAATAGTTTTAAATCTTCCCTTCAGAATTCAAATCATGCTCATTGTTGCAAGCAGAAAGCATTTTTAAAAATTCTATATATAAGAAAACACAAGTAAAATCCCTGAAGCCCTGGCCAGGTATGTGCTAAAAGATGTTCTCAAAGGAAAGCATTGAAGTATGCTTCAATCCCAGCCCCTGCTGCCTAAGAACATGACCTTATTTGGAACTAGGGTCTCTCAGATATTGGCTACATAAAGGGGAGATCGTGGTGAGCAGGTCCTAGTCTGATACGAGCGGGAGTGCAGGAGGAGACAGACATAAAGGCAGGTGGCTAGTATGTGCTGGTGGTGGACACGGAGTAGTATCTAAGCCCGAGAAGGCCACAGGTCCTCAGCAGTCACAAGACACTGGGAGGAGCAAGGAGGAGCTCTCAGGGCTAGCAAGGCTTTGATACCTGATTTCTGACTTCCAAGCTCCAGAACTGGGAGATCATGAGATTTAATATTCTGAAACCAGACGGTTGAGGGTAGTTACACAGCCTTAGATGACAAATGTAAGAACATTCATAGATAATTAGTAGACACTTACCAAATCAAAGACACGGTGGCATACATGTTAGATATAAACCTCAAGCAATGTCAATGTATCTGTGTCTGTCTCACCCCCATAGCACCATGGATTAAACCCTTCTTCTAAATACCTCATTTTAAATGTTAAAGGCAAATTGATGATCTAATACTGAAGGTCTTTGGAGTTTGTGCAGAAGGGCAAATCACAGGGCCCTCCACTCATGGGCCTTTTAATAGCAACATTCCCCTAAGCCTGGGTGCCAACTCACCAGTGAGGAAGGAACTGAGGCTTCAAAATTGGCACATTGTTAGTGAGAAAAACAAAACAAGAGTCCCCGTGACACGTGGAGACAGCAAAGGGAAGCATACAATGACCGGAGCTGGGGAAAGCAGGAGCAACAGCCTGCAGAAGGTGACTTCTGAGCTGGGTTTTCAGAAGGAACAATGACCCTGTGAACAAGGTCTTCCAGGGATATGGAACTGATGATGCGCAGAGCCTCCTGCCAGGCAGATGAGGTAGCTCAGTGGACTAAGGGCCTGCCTGGCAAGAACAAGGACCCAGGTTCAATCCCCAGTACCACACACCACACCAGCCCAGCCCCTGGGCTTGCTGAGCCAGCCACCAAGGCTAGGCCTGGTGGTGCACACCTATAATCTCATCACTGGGGAGGCTGAGACAGGAGGATCACTACAAGTCCAAGCTATGTACCAAATACATAAAAAATGACCAGAACCCCTTACCCCAATGGTCCTCGACTTCAGTCAGGGTCTGCACCCTCTGCGTAGGCACTGCTTGATGTCCAGCCTTCACCTTTTGAAAAATCAAAAAGCTTATAAATAATATAGGATAAAATACCAACACATTGCCTAAATCTGTGCTTCACATGAAAGCTTGGGCACAAACTGAAAAGAATCTGCACCTGTCAGGACGCGTGCCTGGTTAGGAAGAACAGTACAAGGCTCCTGTGGGACGGGCATGAGTGCTGGATATCTGCTCGCCAGTCCTGCCCCGTCTCCCCATGGCATTTGCAGCCTGTGGGAGACACAGGGCATCTGCAGCTTCGCCCCCCCCAACGAGGGAAGGGCATCTCTTCACAGCACCAATAGTGTGCCGTGGTGTGTGAGTGTGCGTGGATGCATGCGTGAGTGTGTGTACGTGGGTATAAAGAGACTATGGACACACTGCAATTATAGATTCCTTCTGAAGGGGAAAGAACAGTTGAATGCTGACATCAGAGAAGGGGAGACCTGGAAACAAGGAAGCAACATGTCTTCAAGGAAGAGCAGAGGCCAACGTTTTCTACTTCCTGAACAATATGTGTTCTCAAAATCTTTATGCATCTCCAAAGAGCTTTTGTGAGTCTTCATGCAAGTCTCCAGAAGCTAGCCATCTCTCGCAGATGATGCCAACTTGCTTTCACGAGTGCATTTAATATAGCATAATGGATGGATTTTAGCTTCCGAGTAGGAGCCACTTGTCCTGTCTGACACCTCTCCCACCTCCTGTTTCTCCATGGGAAGTGTCAGCTGTGAGCAGAATTTCCTCCCGCAGTGCAGTGGGACCCAAGACAGATATTCTTCCTCCCTCCGCCTGTGAGTGAGGCTGACAGGTGTGACCCTCATTGAACCCCCTGCAGGGAACAGGTGCGGTGACACCTGGGCACTGAAGTCAGCCTGCACAAGGTCTTTTACTGAGAAGCAAGCTGCCACACTCCAACACCTGCCCAGAATTCAGTAGACTAAAAGAAGAGATCGATCTGGGGTAGTAAGTGGCATGAATCCCTTTGAAGATGCAAACTTCCCGTACTCCAAGGGTGCAGGGAGCTGACCTTCCGGTCCAGGAGCCACAGGAAGGTAGCACTCATCGGGAAGGTGATAGTCCAGGCAGCATCTTCCGTCGGATGGCACCTGCTTCATTTGCAGTTCCCAGGTCCCTGCTAAGAGATGATTATGATCAAGATGGCAAGAGCAGGGTGCGACACCGAGCCTGGCCCTTCTGAGCACTGCCCCGAGAGATCAGTGACGCAGGTCCTGCATCCATAGGCTCATGCTCTCTGCAGGCTTTGAATAACCCGCATTCTGTGTTTGTCATAACCACTGGGGTGAGTTACCTCCATTCGGCCCTGGAGCCCTCTTCTTCCTAAGCTTTCAGTGCATGGAATTTCCTTATCATTTTTCATAGTTTTTCTTTCAAGTTACAAAGTAAATGTCCTAGTTTTATTTTCTTTTCTGTTGGCCGGATAGCAATATTTTCTAGGCATAAAGTTTTCCAACAACAAATTGATATTCTATGACTTACTAAAAGAGATCATGAATTTCCTAAAAATTAATGCCTATTATTCTTAGATGAGGCTTTTGTGTACCGATGCATTTAATAGTAATTCAGAAATTACCTCCTATCAACCCTCATTTTTTCATTAATTTGTCATTTTGAACTCAGCATTGCTAGGTAGAGAAATAATCTCTCCACTTATTAAAACATTAGTAACATGGAAAGTAAAGCTTCATCAACCACGGGCATCCCAGCCATCACCTTTGGGCTTCTGCACACGCATACCCTGGCCTCTGTGTCCCGAGCACACTCAGGATGCAGCACGCAGACCCTGTTAGCTCCTATCTTTATGTCACAGAAAGCAATTATCATCCAGATTAGCTAATCTGCCATGCACTCGTTACTTTCCTTAAAAACCATCCTGAGGTCTGTTTTATCCTCACTGATTTCAACTGAAAAATCTACTTTAGGACGGTTTCATCCAACTTCCTTGGGCCCCCATAAAGCTACTTCTGCTCTGCCCCACCTTGAGGCCAGGAAACCACTGATCTTTTTTGTGTTTGTAAATTTCTCTTCTTCAGACAGTTCATGTAAATGGAGTCACATGTGGCGTGTTTTTTCGTGACTTCCTTTCTCCACTTAGTGTAATTTCTCTGAGATTTGGACATGATCTAGGCCATCTCGGTTGATTGTTGTTCTTAGATTGCTTCGTAGTGCTCTATTTCATAGAGATATATGCACATATTGGATATCAATTCCCATCTCATGAATGCTTATATTATTTCCATATTTAGTTTGTGGGCTTTGAGCATTCGTGTGCGAGGCCATGTAACATGGCTTGTGTTTTTCATTCTCATGGGTGTACACCTGGCAGTGAAGAGCTGGACCACACGATAAATTTAAGTCCAACCATTTGAGAAACTGCTAACCTGCTTTCTACAGGAGCGATGCCAGTTTTCGTTTCTGGAGGAGCGCGTGTAGGTGGTCACTTCTCCACAGTCCGCCAGCGTGGCCCATCTCGTTCCTTCTAAACATTCTCACGGGCATAAAGTGCTGTCTCATTGTGGTTTTAATTAGCCTGCTCCTAGTGACTAAAACTGTTGAGCGTTGCTTTCTGTATTTGTTAATCATTAGCATAGCATCTTCTGCAGGCTAATTTTGCTCGGCTTATCATTCGGAACTGTAAATGTTCTTGTAAATATTTTTGTTGAATAACTGACAAGTATTTTCTCTTCACATGCTGCTTGTCTTTACTTTCCTTACTGGGCATTTTTAAAAACAAGATGGGAATTTTCATTATCGCAGGGCTTCAATGTATCATCCATTCCTCTTATGAGCTATATTTTTAGGGTCGTGCCTAAGACATAATCGCGTCAGTCAGCGTCTCCGCAATTTTTTCTTACATTCTCGTCTACCAGTTTCATTATTTGAGTAACTCCATTTGGTCTGTGATCCAACCCACTCCACGCCAATGCTGTGGTGGTGAGCGGCGTGGCCGCGGCCCGCCCCCAGCACATGCTTTCACATGTCTGTCCAGTTGTCCCGACACCATCTAATCAACACAGTTGCCTTCCCTCAGGAAATATTTTTAGCCCCCTTATCAGAAAGAAAGTTGACTATAAATATAAATATTTACTTCTACACTTCTAATTCTATTCCATTTGTTCATATGTCTATATGTACCATCTTGATTACTGAAGATTTATATTACTTTATTTTATCTTTTTCCAAATTTTTTATGTATTCTGCATCTCCATATAAATTTTTTAGATTTGCTCTATAATTTCTTGATGGAAATGCCCACTGAAATTTTGGGAGGCATTGAATTGGAACTATAAGTCAATTTGAGTACAGTTGCACACTGCAGAACCACTGCTGTTCTCATTACTGCTAGGGATTTTTCATTCCTGTTAGGCTCTATCAGCTTTTGCTACATATCAGAGAGACCAAGGAGGAAAGGGCGCTGCCTCTGCATAAGGAGAAGGGGAGGGCAGAGCTAATGTCCCGGGGAGTACGTGTGCTCTGTAGGCCTGTCCTTTACATTTTAAAGAAAAGACTTTCTCACCTTACTTTTTTGAGCAATAAAGTCTGTGGGAGGCAGATGATGCAGTCCACCAGGCCCTGCCCCTGCAGTGGAGTCCCATCTGGTCCTGCCCTGAGCCCAGGCTCCAGGCCACACTCGCTGGGGCTGTGACAGCGCTGGACTCAGAGTCCAGCTCCCCACTGGCTATCTGGAGACTTGGCCTGGTCCTGCTTGGCCACTAATGACTCCCATTTCCGCTCTCATAAAAGGGGGTGATAGGAATCCATTCCCTCCTTCCCCCTTCAGGCTTTTCTTCATGCCCAGCTCATCCCTCAAGGAAGTTTGGATCTGGCTCACTCTCTATAATAACTCCTCCTGAACCCTAGTGTGTGCTCTCTAAAACTGCAGGGCCAGCCTGACACCTGCATACCCAGACAAGACCAATTTGGAGATAGCGCTTCAGACACTGTCTCCACTCGCATCTCAACAAAGGCTACCTCTACTCGCATCGTGGTCTCTCACCATCTTCCTCTGTCTTGAGCTCTTCAGCACCCAGATGCAGTTTGGGCCAGACTAACCCTGGGGTCAGGCTCAGCAGGCAAATGCTCAGCTTCCAGGTTTTGGAACATCTACCAGCAGCCTCCTTGACAACCATTGCTGATGTAGGGCAGCTTAGACTCACTGGTGAGTGCTGTAGAGAGCTGTGGTCCCCCCAGGCTCTCTAGTGAGAAAGCTCTGCCGATCAAGTTTGCTGCCTCTAGCCCTTAAGGAACCTTGACGAGAATAGCTGAGATATTTAGAAATCTAGAAAAGAGGTGAAAGAAAAGGGAAGCACTTATATTTATGTTTCCAGAATTTTCCACCATGTTAAGAATGTGTACACAGTCTCATCTTTCATGGCTACATATGGTGTAGTGTGTAAGATGATTGATTGAGGCCCTACCGAGGCTGTAACTGCAACAATCAAATACTCACAAGTTCCCAGGAACCAGTGAATCATCTCAAGAAGTTGCTACGATTTTCTCTTCCTCATGTTTGACCCAGGGGACTCCATGTCTGCACTGCGCCAATATAGAGGTGGAAGTCCTAGTGCTTTACTGGAGAGGAAGCCCTGTTTCTGAGGAACTGACAGCTCCCTGGGGACTTCACTTTCTTCAAGATCTGAGCAGTCCAACAATCTGCAGATATATGAAATACATCTCTTTGAACTGATTTTATACAAACCTAAGCTGAAATGCTGGCCTTATTTTGAAAAAAGAAAGCATGTGTCTCTGTCTCGTAGTCTGAATCTAATTCTGTAAAGATGGATAATGATAATTTTATCATAGCCTTTTGCTGGCTTCACATATATAGAGTTCAGGCAATGTGATTATGGAAGTGAATTTTAAAATTAAGCTAGTTTAAATATTTAAAAATCATAGATTATTTTTGTGGTAAATTTAAAGGAGACATGTGATTCTTTAGGTATTGGTCTTTAATTTTGAATTTAGACAAATGATTTATTGGGTTTTTATCATAATTTCTCCATGGTTTTCAACAGAAGTGTAATTGCTTGTGATTTCTCTTGGGCAGCTTCACATGCTTAATGATTTCGGAGCCCATCGGGGATGAAGTGTCCTAATGCCACATCAGGTAGACATGTGGCTTTGTCTGTATGGTTAGAGCCATTCGATGAGGGCTGAAGGCAAGTCTCGCTGCTGGTGGCAGCTTTCCACGTGGTCCACGGATCTCACGCAGACATCCACTGACTCGCTCTGCAGTGACAGGAAGTAGAAGCACAGCGCCAGCAGCACGGTGTGCTCACTGGTAGCGAATAGCCAAGCTCCTGTGGGAGCCAGTCCAGTTCCTCTTTTCTGCTGAAACAAACAAGGTAATTTTTCCATTACTGTGGTAGTCTTCATTCTGAAGCTCCTGAGTTGAGTGAGATCACCCCTAAAACTCTCACACCTGCTTAATCCCACTGGGGGCTTTATTAGAGTGCCTAGAAATAACTCAGAGGACATAGCTGCTGCCATCACGTTAGCTATTTCTTAAGAACGCCTAGGTGATGCTTTTTACAATGACAGTGTTCAAAGTGAGGAGCTGAATACCTGTAAATCATTCTGCCTGCCTGGACAGCCTGAATCAATTTTAAATATTTCCCTTTCTGTTGTTCTGACTGTGAGCTGAGCCAGGAGTTGTAGGGTGCCAGAGCCAGTGCATTAAGTAGGTGTGGACATACATAACACTTCTATTAGACAGTGTTGTAAATATTTTAAATCAATTTAGGACATCAAGGCAGCCACAGAAAGACCCAAAAGAGAACTCTAGAGCTCTTCGGAGAGCAGCAGGAATATGGGATAATTGTGTTTGAAGTCCAGGGTGTGCATGGGGGATGGTTAATGATAATGTGTATTTTACTGTAATATTTTTGAAGTTTTTTTCTTATTTTATTATTATTATTATTATTGAAGAACAAATAGCAATGAGACAGTTTCAAGACAAATTAACAGGACAGATTTGACAAATCAATACATTGCAAACTGTTTTTGTAATGTTTCGGTGTCATACAAGGTGCATACATGATATTATACTTACAGGCATTATTATAGCAGATGTCTCTATACAGTGAATGAAGAGAGTGCAGCTACATATCTATCTTATTTCTCTACAGCTGATTTGTATCACAAATTCAACAATTAACACCTTCTACCTTGTTATCTCTCCAGTGTCTGTCCATAGTAGTAGAAGCCAACATAATATCTTGTCCAACCACTATTAGTGCAAATCTTGCTTCTCATAGAATTATGCAGAAGCACAGCATATTTATCCTAACTGTACTGTTTATACACACACATCATGATTCTTCCTTTGTATCGCCCCTTTTTTGTGTCTAGACATGACAAAGATGAGCACTCCATTGTCATTAAACCAGTTTAAGTGCCTGAACTCGTAACATCATGAAACTCAGTTGTGCCCCAAATTTTCTGATCAAGGAGATTATGGAGCCACAGAGGAAAGAGACTGATGATGTATATTGTGCCTGGGGAGAGTCACATGGAGAGAAAACTTTCTCTCAGGTTCTCATTGAGAGCAAATTGGTCAAGCATTGGCTGTGACTCATCCAAATGGATGACACAGACAAAGGATCTACAGAATAAGGTGCAGGATTACAAGATAAATCCTGAGGGGACTTCACCGACCTCATCAGAAACAAAAACTACATCTTTTGGTATATAGGTCTTGATCTATCTTGATCTTAACCACCCAGCAGAAACATATAAAAATGAGATATATAATGCAGGGCCATAATAATAAGTTGAGCTGTAAATGGCTATGGTCAACAACTTCTTCAGATAACTCACTATTACTGTGGAATGCTGCACTGTGTTGGATTGTGTCACTGTAATATTTTTTAAATGAAACCTTCACTGTGTTTTTCAACCATGCCATCTATCATAAAGCCCTGCTATAATATTTTAGTTTCCCTAAACATGTTACTAAAAGTAAAATTACAGTTTTACTGAGACATATTCAGCAATATTTTATGTGAACAAAAAAATAAATAAAAATAAATAAATAAAACCGAAACTTAAACAAAGCATTTAAGGGACATACATCAAGGACAATCTTATTTGGCAGATCTGCATGAGAAATGTGCCTTAGACTTTTGGGTGGAGAAAACTAAATCTGAATAATTTAAGTTGTTGCTGTATTTAAAACTCTTCAGATGCTTTCCTCTTGCGTTTGGCGTGCATACTTCTCCCGGACCACATGAAGCATGAAGCCCTTTACTCTCTTTGGGCTGTTACAGCTCACTCTCCTCGGGCCTCTCCAGCCTGTCTCCACCTTCATCTCTGTGGCAGGCTGGCAAGATGAGCACTGCACAGCTCTTTCATGTTCAGATATTCATATATAGGTGTATGTGTATTTAGGTACATGTGTGTGTGTGTGTGTGTGTGTGTGTGTGTGTGTGTGCATGTAGTTGTGTGTACGTACACTTGTAGCTGGCTGGCCAACCTAGGCTAGCATCACACATTCTTTTGTGAATCTTTATCTTTCACCTGTAGCTCCAGTTGACACAAGTTCAAGTTTTAACATTTGAACTAGGCTGGGAACATAGTTGAGCAGCAGGGTGCCTGCCTGGCAGGCACAAGGTCCTGAGTTTGATTCCTGGTTCCAAAAAAAGATGATACTTGAACTTACTGCTTTTGGTGGCAGCAGGGCATCCCGTACTGTGAGTGTCACGGGAGACCTTGGTATGACATGTACACCCTCTCCTGATGACTGATCACTCCTTTATTTCCTCCTTCCCTTCCTCTTCCCTCTGCCCTTCTCTACTCTATTTTCTTCTTTGTTTTGCTTTTTCTCTTTCTGATACTGGGCATTGAACTCAGGATCTTGCGCTTTGATCTACTATATTTTCTTCTTTCGCTACCATAAACAAAACTTTCCTAAAATCCCTTTGGTATCATTTTGCATGTGGACTTCTATTTCTATGAAAAACATTTTCTGGACTAATACCACACTCAGAAGATTTAAATAAAAGGCATATTTGTGTTTCAAAATATAGTGCTAAAAAAAGATTGTTTTTTTTTTACTTTTAAAAATAATATGGTGATTCATAGTTCATGGTACAAATGAAGATTCATTAATCCCAGGATGAAAATATGTCTTACCAAGCTTTGCTAATGCAAAAGAAATATTTATTCTGACTATTACCAGTTCCCAAAGTAAATGTGAATCTGAGGTATTTTGGGTTTGCTTGTTGACCAATTTTACCTTATCTTTTAGAAACTGGCAGTATAGAGTAAAACTCTGCAATGATAAAAATAGTTTCTTGAACTGTGAATAAAAAAAAAATACTGAATTTTCAATTCTGTATAACTTTAATTAACCTTAATTTAGATGGCCACACATGTCTACTAGTTACTGTGCCAATTTAGATTTTTATCCAGCTATCTAATTTTCACTATTTTCCCTTCATAATCTGAGAGCACTTTCCACAGCATAAAATTTAACATTGTGTTATCATTTCTTTTTTTTACATTTAATGTTTGATTATTCATTGTATGTTGCCCTGTGAAAAGAATTCCGGTGTTATTGTCAAATTTTGGTCATAGATGCAATTCTATTTTTAAATCCTCTTGATAAGTTCATAAATTTTACAGTTTTTGATAGCATAACAGTATGAGGAGGGGAATAGAGCCAGGGAGACGGTGCAGTGGACTAGGTGCCTGCCCAGGCGAGTTCAGGGACGGGGCTTCATCCCCGCACCACATTCAGCACCAGCCCCACCCCTGGGCCCACTCGGCCAGCCATCGAGATACAGCGCGGTGGCCCCAGCACCAGAGAGGCTGAAAACAGGAGGGTCACTGCAAGTCTGAGCCGCATGGTGAGACCCTGCACCAAACACATAAAAAAAGAAAGAGAATATTTTGAATGGTGTTTCATGACTTTTCTTTAATCATATGAAACATGTTTTCAGAGTTGCTCTGCATTTTAATATTTGGTAGTTAATAAATGTTGTAGTTGTGAAATATTTTCTTTTAATCTGTTTGCTTTATTTTAAAAATAAACATCCCTTATTTACCTACTTGAGTGGTCTATATCTGTCTCCCTCTACTAAAATTACAAGCATTAGTAACCTGTTTGATTTTTAAGTGTAGAAAACATAACTCAGATACAAATATTGCATGTTTATTTATTCACTCAGACATCTCCTTGGCAAATACTGGGCAATCGAAAACAACCTGCGATTTTAGTTTTTCTAAAATAAGCTACCAAAGCTAAAACTTCATATAACAAATTGCTGAGTTTAAAGCTAAGGTTATGTGGCATAAAAACCAATATTTGAAATTTACGCTGTTGATAGGAAGCCACTCCTGCAGGAGAGTGGCACGGAGGAGACACGACCGCGGGTGGCCGGAAGGTCCGGGCTTCATCTCCCCATCTAGCACCCAGCATGTCTGCCGGCTAAGGGAAAGCTTTATTTTTATTCACAAAGAAGGAGCAATAAAAATAGGGCAGTTGCAGTTGTGTCCAAGCCGGGAATGCAGCGCTTTGTGTCCGTGTGGAGGATTTCACTCCCGCGGAAGGTGGGCAGCGCAGCTCTTCTTTGAGGTAGATGTTAGTTAACTATGCATTCTGCCATGTACGCTATTCATATCATTTCACTAAAATAATTATCCTTCACTAATTATTGCCTAATAGATTTTGACACTTATCTTCCTTTTCTCTATTGTTTCAATAATAAAATAAGTTTTCATATGTATAAAATTAATGGCTGTTTATTGGAAAGTGTTTAGGCAATTCTGAAATGCAATGAAGCTAGGATGAAAATTACATAAATGAGAAGGGGGAGAATATGCAAGCAATGAAACAAGCCTCCACTATCATCTTAAAACTACACAAAGCAAATTATTTTTGTGTGTGTAGTGAAATTGTACAGTGCAAACCATTTTGAAAATGTGTGACACGGCGATGCCACATGCCTCTTACCCCTGCGGCACGACTGTGCTTTACTCTGTGGTCTTTCGTGCAGCGACCAGCCGGAGTGACCGAGTCATCCTCCCCTCGTTCTGCTCTGCCGCCGGGGTGCTGCACTGCAGTCCACCGGCAGCATCAGGGCGGAGCTGTGTCTGAGCCCGCAAGCCCAAGGACACAGGCGCTACTGGCGGGGACAGCCCTTCCTGAAGCTCTGGCTTTTCCCAGGCTTCGTGCAACCGAGCCCTCCACGGCTGTGCTTCTCTGGAATAAATTATACTCTCATACCTGCCTGAGCCCAGCTCTTTCATGCTTGAGTTTTAGGGCCACATGCATGTCTAGGTCCCCCTAAGTCTCTTTAATTGCATTTTTATTTTCAGTTTTTTCCTTCTTTCTAAATAGACTGTACAAACTGTAAAGCTTCAAAGTACGTAAAGTCTAGATCTACTACTGATGTCCATGACATTTTTTTTCCAACTTTTTTCCTTTGGGTTTGCTTTTCTATTTTTATTGTATCTTTTGTAAACTGACAACATAGAGCAATAATCTTCTATGGCATTTTCAATGACAAAATGCTGTTTGAACTATGAATTAGAGATGGAATATTCAATTCTATTTAACAATGCTATCAACAAAAGTATCTTGCAAATATAAAACTGCCAATCATCTTTGATGCAGAGCTTCATAAGATGGTTAAATAAACTTTTATACATCTATCATCTCTAGAAAACCAGTAATTCATCTAACTGCTGTACTGTCATGTGCTTCCTTTTGGCTTACCGTTTTTCTTGAGAAGACAACATTTAGACAGTAAAATGTAGAGCGTTTTCCTTCCTCATCCAGCCCTCGTTTCTTGCCCTCATTTCTGCTTCCTTTCGTGGGCCTGTGTGTGGTGTGAAGCACCATGGGTGTGTGTTTATCTGTGAGGTCAGGCACTGTCCTTGAGGTGTCAGGACAGCCCCTCCTCCATTCGGCTGCACCCACCCTGAGCCACTGCTCTCGCCTTGGTTGTTCTCCTTTGTCTTGCCACCCTTACACATTCTCGCTTGTTTTTATTTTCTTCATGGTGCTGAGTTCATTCTCAGCAATGAATTAATCCTACTGACTGTGTCAGCTTCTTTCCCATGGCTGAGATAAAATACGCAACCTTCATGACACACAGGAGGAGAGGTCCTTGGGGCTCAGGAGCTGCAAGAGCACTCGGTCCCTGGCTGGATGGTCTTCACGTGGAAATGAGAAGGCCATGGAGGAGGAAAGCAGCTTAACCCACTGGAGGCAGTAGCAAGCAGCCCCAGAAGAGCCACGGCAGCTCACCCCTGGGGACACACCCCACCAGGCAGGGTCTCCCACAGCACTTTTGGCTACAAGCTCCACTCAGCAATGCATGAATCCACTTGGGATCATGGTGACCCCACTGTCCACACCTTCCACACATGAGACTTTTTGTGTTAGTTAAACCATGACACTAAACTGGTCTGCAAGGCACTGATGCTTTTCTAACATAATTATCAGATAAAATTGGGGGGAAAGGGGTGAAGTAAAAATTGACTTGCGAAAAGAAGGATCAGCTGCTTTATGCTTCTATTGCTTTACATAATAATAAGGAAGAGGTTGTCATGGTTCAGAATTTGGGTTTCAAAATCCTTAGGTGAATGTCATGAGCTCATCTTTATTGGAATATTAAAATTTAAGCCAAAGTTCACTTTTTCTTAATGTATTTAGTACAGGGTGTACAAGGCCTCCCTATGTAGATCAGACTCATAGCAATCCTCCTGTTGGCAGCCTCCCAAGAGCTAGAACCATGGATGTGCACCACCACACCCAGTCTCAGCACGCCCAGGGTGGGGCTGACATGGCACCCCGGGGGTCTGATGTTGGCCCCTGTGTCTGCCTCACTTGGTGCTTTAATCAGCTGAGCTACCTGGCCAGCCCAAGAGTTGACTTCTTTAAATAAAATTTCTGGGAATATAAAATAATCTAGGAGTATACATTGCTGAGGAGGAGAGAGCATGCTCGTATTTCTTCCCACTTGAAGTGTCTATGAACACTAAGCTGGGAGCCAGCTAGGAAGAGAGCTCAGGGTGATTCACACCGTGAGAAGCCAGACTTGCACCCTGCCCTTTAAATGGGGTCACAAGGTCCCACCCAGGAAAACATCTGCATGGCAAAGCTAAAGGCAATTGACTCCACAACCCAGAACAGCCTGGCCTAGGCTTTGCAGGTTTGCTGGGCTCTTTGGAAGGGAGGGTTAGAGCAGTACTTCAGCCCCTGCTCTAAGCAGACAGAATTCCTCCTTCTCCGTCACCTGCCTGAGGAAGCAGCCTATACATAGGTAAAGCTCCCAGCTGGCTCTCGCTGTCCTCGCCCAGGGTAGGGGCAGGGAAAGGCAGCCAGATGCTTATTAAGTGCAATAAGTAACACAAAATCTGTCTCAGACCCAAAAACCTTTAGGTGCCATCAGCACAGAATTAATAAAGATGAGCAGTGAAAGCTCCACAGTTAAGCGAACGCTGCATATTTCAGTCCATGAGGATGTTTCGCTTCCAGCTGCACCTGCATCTCTAAGCTCCTGGGATGGGAAGGGCCAAGTCTGCCTGCTGTGTCTGGCCCTAGCGCATAGGAAGCCGAGACAGGAAAGGAGCAAGGCAGAATTGCCTACTTGTTTAGTACCATTTCAGAACAGGCCATTTGTGTGGGCGCCGGAGGAACCCTGTGCTTCACAGGTTCGGGGGGCTTCTTCATCTCAGTGAGCTCCCAAAGCCGTCCAAGCGTTGTGGGCCTCAGCAGGTCATTCCACTCCAGACTTTGGAAGCTGCTAACACAGGTTAACCTCACCTCAGGCCCTCCTGTCCCAAGTGCTGCTGTCCACAACATTACTGCCTCGATTTGTGAACCACTAAGTACTATTAAGAAACCTGAGAGGTCCCCAGTGGTGGTTGTCCAAACAGGGAAAAAAAAAAAAAACACCCAGAAATCAGGACATGCTAACATCTTTACATTCAAACACTTTTTCAATACCTCATGTCTTCAAAAGTGATGAAGATAATTTAAACAGATGAACAATTTGAAGGTCATGGGGTCTGAATATGGACCACCATAAGGCACAAAAACTTTCCAGTGTTTATTTGTAAATAAAATATTCAGTGAGGTTTAGACTTAAGAATATGAATGCAACCAGTTCACACCACCAAGGTCACTGTGAGCGCCAGGCATAATCACAGCCCTCTGGCAGAGGCCCTGCACGCTGGGGGCAGGAATCTGAGGTGGGGCTGGGCGGGATCCAGTTCCAGTCAGGACAGGTAAAGAGGGAGAGACTCCCTGTCCCTGAAGTCTCAAGGCCCAGTTGACACCTTCTACTCCTCTGTGAGTTCACTTTTCTGGGGCCCCTTCAGGGCGTGTGACAAGCACACTCTCAGGATGCCCCAGGCCCCCATCCTTTGAACCCAGCCCAGCTCTCCTGGTCCCAGCTGGTCTCAGACCCTTTTCCCCACACCCATCCTCCTGGCCCCGATCTCTCCTCCATGAGCTAAAAAGGCCTTAAAGGTGTTGGGTGTGGGGGAATGAAGAAAATGTGTAGACTACCTTAAAGTTATAAATTAGTATCATTTTCTCTTTCTCTATTTCAAACTTTTTTCCATCAAAAGAACATGGCATTTGAGCTGAAGGAAGCTAAAGGACCAAAGAATAGAAATAAATCTCAGGGAGAACGCACAATGCAGGATGCAGCCTGGCCCGGGGTGCCTGGGGTGCTCTGGCCTGGCATTCACATGAGATGCTGAGCAGGGCCAGTTTGGAGTCACTGATTGAAGGGAGTAGGAGCCCAGGCTTTAAAGAAAAGTTAAGGAAGTATTTCATGGTCTGTGTAAAGTATGTTTCAAAATAGCTATCTCAATGTCAGATTCAAATAACACTAGTAATTTAATTGCAAATGATTAACACAATAATGCATTGATAGTAGCTCATTCCTTGAGACTGGGTATCACAAGTCAGGATGCCCGAAATGGGTGCTACCTAGGGAAGCAGATGGCGCTTTCTTTGTAAGCCATCTCTAAAGCCATTCTAAAACTTTCTAAACCTTCCTAAGTGCTGTTTACCTTTGCATTTTCAAGGAAAAAGTAAAGTTTCATTGAACTGGGAACCAATTATTTCAGTTCCCACCGTTATGTGCTGATCGTAGGTTAGACCCAGGTGAATCTACACAACCGAGTCAGTGACAAAGAACGGATCAGAGCCGGGAGAGTGTGGAGCAAAGCCCTGTGCGCAGATAGGATGAGGCGCACGCCCTCAAGACTGCGCGTAGGTACGGCGCTTGTGGTCACTTTTCAAACTCTGTAAGCATCACTTTGCACTTAATTCCTCCAATGTTAAACAATCTCCAACTGGTGTCTTATTTTTTTAATTAATTTTATTGAGAAACAAATAGCAATGAGACAATTTCAAAACTGATTAATAGGACAGTTTCAATAATTAATACATTTCATATTGTTGTCTTCGTAGTGGTTATTTATAGTATGAGATGCAGACAGGATATCCTGTCTAAACACTATTAGCACAAATCTTTCTTCTCATTGAACAAGAGAAAGTAGCTGTATATCTATCCTAACTATTTTGTGTATACAGATATAAAATGGTCCTTCCTTTGTATCCTCTTTTTTTGTTTAGTTTTGTTAGAAATGTATTATCTATTGCCATTTAAATATTGTAGGTGTGTGAATTCAGCAAAATAATGCAGTATAGTCCAGTAGTCCATAATAGTAGTTTCAGTCTGGATGGGTTTGTTTGTTTTTGTTTTTGTTTTCCCCCTTGTGTTAGAATGCAGGGGCTTAGCCAGACATGGGGGCCCACGTCTATAATCCCAGCACCCTGGAAGCAGGAGGATGGCTGCAAGTTCTAGACCAGCCTGGGGTACAAACTCAGCCCAAGGCCATCCTGAACCACATAGTGAGACCCTGTCAAAAAGAAAGAGAAAAAAAAAAAGGAAAAGGAAAGAATGCAGGGGCTTTTAAGTATGAATGGAAGCAGCAGCTGAAATACCCTCTTGCAAAATCTGAGCCTTCCAAGTTGCATGCCAAATATCAATGCCAGCTGACAGCCAGGGACTTGGGGCTCTGCCTGGAGCCCCTCTGGCTTCCTTGTGCTCTTAACCCAGAAGGATCCAGACATGGATCAGCTGTCAGGTAGAATCACTGGAGTTGTACATTTTAGTTAAACACAACTGATCTTGTGCTCATAAAAGATAAAAACCAAGTGGAGGAATTATGCCTTGAACCATCTGGGGCTTTTAACAGCATTGGGACTTGGAGAAAGCAAGCCATGAATTCAGTAAAACGTCCTTCACCTTGTGATCTCATTCACTCCAGCTGATACTGTTGCCCTGCCCTAAGTTCCATGAACTGAGTTAGTAAAGACATTTAAAAATTTATTTCAAAGTTCTGTATTTGTAAATAATGAGAAAAGAGAAGATCTTACAGTAACACTTTTTTTTTTTTTTTTTTTTTTTTTTTTTTTTGCGGAACTGGGGATTGAACTCAGGCCCTTGTGCTTGCCTGGGAAGTGCTTATTCCACTGGGCCATCTCCCCTGCCCCAGAACACTATTTTTACTAAGGAAAATTGATCCATTCCCCAGTTTCTGGTGGCTACTTGGGTTTTGTTTGGTTGGTTGTGGCTATGCTTTATTTTTGTGTCATAAAAGTTGTTGCTTATCAATTAATTTTCCTAATTAGTAAATAAGTACAAATTCTAATTCCCTGCAATTATTCTAAAGGACTAACCAACAATATTAAAATATTAAACAAATTCTAATTCCCTGCAATTATTCTAAAGGACTAACCAACAATATTAAAATTGACCTGTCAGGAGGAAATATATTCATCTGTCACACAGAAAATTTTACACCGCATTTTCTGATTCCTGTGAGCTGTGACGCATTGATATTTTCTGGAGAGTTCTTTTCAAGAGTGTTTTATGACAACAGACTCCAGCGGGCTTGGACGTGCTGGCTCTAGTCAGCAGCAGCCGTATTTGGCAGGCATTGACTAAGGGAAGAAAGAAAGGGGAAGGAGGAGACCTAGTAAGAAACTTTAATTATCAGTTGAGGAGCTGAGGGGTTCTTCTGTTACACATTCAAGAGCTTGGAAAGAACTTAAGAAGGCTTCCACTTCAGGTCAGATCAGAATGATGGCAAGACGCAGAGGTGTCAGTACCCTACGCCGCAGAGGGCAAAGGAATTTGGTTTGGGGGACAGGAAACGAGGAAAAAGAATCCTATTGCTCCCAGATAAGCGGTCCTGGCCTGCAATGCGGGAGGAGAAACTTGCGGACACAGGAAGTGGAGAAAAGGAGACCAAGTCTGAGGGGACCACGCTGGGTAAGATCTACAGAAGGGAGATGGCAACCCAGAAAACACGCCCCACGTCTCCTCAGGGAGCCCCAGAGGACGCTTACTGAGGATGCTCCTGCTGAAAACGTCAGAGGAAAAATAAGGTGCCGGAGGAAGCCACCAGGAACCTGTAGAGGTTCTGGGACCTGAGGTGCACAGGGCCCTGAGCAGCACCGCTCACGCCAGCCACGGCGGGAGCCACGAGGCGGGGACACTGGGCAAGTGTGCAGGAGTCTTCGCCCAGCCTGGCCCAGCAGTGACTAAAACCGGGGCTTGCAGGGACTGGCCTGCATTCAAGTAGAGCGACTGCATCCTGGTTGGTAGTACTTCTAGGAATATAAAGTTATCCAGCACATGATAAGGGAAGGCTGTCTTGGCAAGATACTGAACAGCATGACCCCTGGTGGGGAGAAATTCTTTCAAAGTAGGGGTGTGAGAGTATGGACACTAGGACAGCTAGTGTAGCTGTGTTCCATACATTACAACAGCTGAAGACATGAGATAAATAAAGACTGTAACTTTCCACAAACAATACAACATTGTGCTCAAGGGATGTCACACACTGCAAATAAAAACATTAGCATGTTCAGCCAGCATCACAACTAGCCCAAATCAAGCACTGAGAGAAAAGAGGACTTTTAAACCTTGACCATTTTAAATGGCCTTGCGTACACTCACTTGGTTCTGTAACATCCCGTCTACCTAACAAGCTTCTCGTCATCCGCTCTGAAGCTCTGTATCCTTTAAACTCTGCCTTGCTTCTCCCTTCCCTGTCTAGCACCAGTTCCTGGCCATGTTAACTTGCTCATGGGAGTGCACATAGTGCGTTTGTCCTTCTGTGTCTAGGTGGTGTTATTCAGCACAAAGCCTTTTAAGTTTACCCCTGCTGTTGCAGAAATCAGTGCTGCGTTCATCTTTAAGGCAAAATGTTCCAACACGTGTGCACGTTTTCTTACCTGTTTATCTGTTGATGGACACTTGGGATTTTTCTGCCTTTTGACTGCTGTGCATGATGCTTCTGGGCATGTGGGGAACAAATATCTATGGAATTCTCTGCCTCAGTTCCCCTGGGTACAGCTGCGCAGGGCCACGGTTGGGTTGTGTGGTGACGCCATGTTTAATTTTATGAAGATCTACCAAACATTTTTCCATAATGACTGCACCATTTCACATTCCCGTCCACAATCTGCAGAGATCCCAGTTTTCTCTCTGACAAGCTAGTTGCTTGTCTATTTGATGTCTTTTCAGTGCAGGCATCCCTCGTCTGTCAAATGAGACTGGCTTCTCCAAAGAATGGTTCACTAAAGAGGAAACTGTACAGGGTGTTACATTAAAAGATTCAGAACAAAGCAGTGGTCGAAGAAAACTGCAGGTGCGTGACTCTGCTTTTATTTGCATAACTTACATGCAGTCCTGTAATAAGGAAAAAAAAAAAATATATATATATATATATATATATATATATATATATATATATATATATATCAAAAGAAGACACTGAGGTTTTATAAAAAAGAATACACAGAACTCCACAGGAAAAAAAGGGTCATAAGCTCAGGTAGCAGGTGGGAAGTCTGAACAATGTGCCTCAGGCATAAATCCAAACAGTCCTTAAACAAGTGTTTCATTAACAAAGATCTGCATGCAATATGCAATGCTGGGAGAATGCAAAGCCACATAAAATAGCAGCAATCAGTGCTTCATACCAGCATAAGAATAACTAGCAAATCATACGTGCAGATATACAACTTAAGGCTACGAGACCTGCAGAAGAAAACAATAAAGAAAATATATTTAAGCTTGGGTCAAATAGTCATTTAAAGAAAAAATAATAATAATACAGTTGTACTTATTGAGAATCAGTAATTCCCACCTTTTCTATGACACCAGTAAGAGAATGAAGAGATAAATTATAGGTTGAAAGTATTTCCAAGTCATCTGTATGATAAAGCAATTTACCCAGAATTAATACAGAACTGACAACACTTACAATTATTAAAGTTTAAATCAAATAAATAATGAGCAACTGATGTACAGTCTCTCTAAAGATGTCTCGTCGATTCAGAACATTCACACGACATTTCCTATGAGAAGGAAAAAATACCAATAAGTTAATTAATGAAATAATGATCCGTCTGTGCTGACGTGGTGAATGCTAGCAGGCACGAACATTAGACGTGCTGAACATGACTTGCGAACCCTGAGGCTCAGGAATTCCTGGACGTGAGCCATTCACCCTCCTTGGAAAGCAGATGAACAACGCCATCCAAGGTTCACATTCTGTGGCTGGTGGAGCAACACTGCAGAATCCAGGGCAGCGGTGGTCTCTACAGGCTGGGAGCGACCCTCCCCCACCAGCACGAGCACGCGTGGACCTCAGAATGGACATGGCAAGGAACTGGATTCTGCCTGTGATTCAGACATGCAAGGACACAGGAATGCAGCCCTGCTCGCTCGCTGAGTCCACCCAGGGAGACCGGGGTCAGACTTCTAAGCCAATCTGTAAGCCTTACTGGTATGACCTAGATCCAAGATGTACCCTAAAGTTTCACGTGCTCGGAGCTAGAGCATTCGGAAAGTAAGTGCGTGGGGTGGGGGTGCTCTGTCCATCACTGCGTTAAACCTGACCCACAGCTGTGCTGTCAGGAGGTGGCTGGGCGTGGCGTGAAAGGGCGCATGTTGGTCTCTGGCTCCGCCCTTCTGCTTCCTGACTACAGTGAACTAAACAGCATTGCTCCACCACGTCACTAGGCTGCATCTGCCTGGGGTCAGTCGTGCATGGATGAGCCCGGTGACACTCGGAGCCAGAACAGAGTCCTCTTGTGGTCTCAGGCACCAGGCA
The DNA here is from genome assembly GCA_004027165.1 of Ctenomys sociabilis. NCBI lineage: Eukaryota > Metazoa > Chordata > Mammalia > Rodentia > Ctenomyidae > Ctenomys > Ctenomys sociabilis. Next base: position 87,449 of record PVKA01001639.1, on the reverse strand, counting down.
TTTCAGCCCAGCACTGGGGAAAGAGGAACGCTACTATCAGGCAAGCAGCCAGGTTTATTTTCAGTTGTTGTCATGGCAGCAGCGGAAAACAAATACACTATGTGAGTCACCAACCTGGCTCCTACACATCGATTTTCACACAATAATCTGGACGTGAGTATTTAGGGCAGCTGTGCCCTCAGCTTCCAACAACTGGAACTCTGGGCTTTGTATCTAGATGTCCTCTTGAAGCCTCATGCAGTCACAGGTGGGGCATTTTCAGAGGAGGCTGGATCTAGAATGCGCGCCTGCTGCGCCGCACAGTGCTGGGACCAAGGGTCGCTGATTACTAAGTCAGTCCTCTACTCGTTTTGGCACCACCCCAATCCTGGGAGCCTGGATACAACACAAGGGACAGACAGAGGCTCGGCTCGGCCCTTGCTCACTTGCCTGCCTCCTCCTGCCTTCCATGAACTGCTCTCCTCTGAGAAGTCTGTGCGCTGTGCCACCCTTCCTGGGAGCTACCTGATTATGGGCTGCAACCTCTATGAACTGTGTGCCGAATAAGCCTCGCCTGCCTTCCCTTCTGGGTGCTTGATATTCGTCTCAGCAAAGAGAAAGCTAATTTACACATGTGTGTCTGGTTTATTTCACTTATGAGTATATGTTCAAGTGGCATCCACTTCAATATAAATGCTTCAAACTTATCATTCTTAATAGCTGAGTAATACTCCATTATATAGAAATACCACATCTTATTCAACCATTCCTCATGTGATGGACATCTTGGTTGTTTCCAAGATTTTGCTTTCACAAATTGTGCTGCTATAAACATAGGTACACATATATCACTATGATACAATGTTTTCAGTTCCTTTGGGAAAATTCCCAGTAGGGGGATAGCCAGCTTGAATGGGATTTCTAGTCCTACTCTTTTGAGGAGTCTCCACACTGACCTCCACAATGGTTGTACCAGTCTACTTTCCCACCAGCAGTGGAGAAGTGTTCCCTTTTCTCCACAACCTCTCCAACATTTGTTGTTGGTTTCCTTATGATAGCCATTCTTTCTGGAGTGAGATGGCATCTCAGTGTTGTTTTTATTTGCATTTCATGAATGGCTAGTGATGTGGAGTATTTTTTCATATATTTATTTGCTTCTTTAATTTCGTCCTCTGAGAAGTGTGTATTCATCTCAGGTGCCCATTTCTGAATTGGGTCTTTAAATTTGAGGGCCCTGTTATATCTTAGTTCTTTATATATTCTAGACAGTAGTCCTCTGTCTGATTGCTTATTAGTTAGGATTTTTTCAAAGTTTGTGGGTTGTCTTTTCACTCTGTTGACAATTTCTTTTGACATGCAGAAGCTCCTTAAGAAGAGTTGATCCCTGCTGTTGATTCTTTCAAGTGCTTCCCATGTGAATATATGTTTGTTCATGAACTCTTTACCTACCCCTATATCTTCAAGAGTTCCTTCTACTTTCTCTTCCAGGAGATTGAGTGTTTCTGTTTTAATGTTTAGATCTTTAATCCATTTTGACTTTAACTTAGTTCATAGTGATAGACCTAGGTCAAGTTTTAGTTTTCGGCATGAAGAAAGCCATGTTTTCCAGCACCATTTGTTAAAAAGGCTATCTTTCTTCCAGTGAGATTGTGTAGCCCCTTTTAGAACTAACTCACATATCCTTCAGCCAGTGATGGAGTGGACAGCAGAGCTGTAACCACAAAGCTGGCAACAGCAAGGAGGAGGCAGACAGGAGGGCTGTAATGTCACTCAGCTCTTTCAGAACAAAGAAGGTCACATCATTTCCTAAAGTTTTATGCCATTTACTTTTAAAGAGTACAAATTATAATTAAATGGAAAAATTGCAAGTAATACAGAGTTTCACTTAACAAAGTAATATGAATTTCACAGTATTTTTTGTAGTACATAGTGCTGTCTTCCAACCAGTTATTCATACTACCAGATGTATATGTGTGTAATATTGAAAGAAGAAAGAAAAAAAACAAATGTGTAAGAAATCAAGAAGTACAAACATTCAGCTATAACACAAGAGAAACTTGAGTCATCAGTAAATGGATGCACCTAGAAAACATACTCTTTTTTTTTTTATTTGTGGAACAAGGGATTGAACTCCTCTACAGAGCCATCTCCCCAGCCCCCTGGAAAACCTCTTAAGTGAAATAAATCAGACCCACAGGTGCAAATAGAGTATTCCTTCCTTAGTGTGAGAACCTGGAAGAGAAAAATGGAATCTGAAGCATACAATAGACACTGGGAAAAGGGAATGAACTTATTCAAAAGGAAAAGGTTACCAAGCTAAGGAGAAGAGCAGGAGAGGGAGTGGGGAAAAGATACTTATCTATGTATGTAGGCAGATGGTTTGGACATCTGTACATCTGTACATTTCTGCTGGTCTGTGGAAAGGAGCACATAATTTCTTTTTATTTTAGTAATGAATGACATAATAAGGTGAGCACTAAAAAAATAAAATATCTTGATGAAATATGGAATCCCTGCTCCCTAGAAAGACTGTAAATGAGTGACATAAAATTTGTATTACCCATTATTAAAGTCTCTTGCCTGAGCTCATAGATTTAATGAAAACAAAACTAAATTTTGAGTTCTCATGAATAATATATTTGAAAACAAAATTCACTCATACTTTGTCTTTCTTAAATAACTTAGCCAATTTAGTGAAATTATACACTTTCATTCTTCTTTGTAGACCCATTATTTATGGTTATTATAAATGAAAGCACATAAATATTTTCCTCCTGCGTATCTTCTACAACTTCTTTGTCACTTTAGGCTTTCCTTTTCTCCTGCTTAATTCTGGAAAAGCCAAATTCTGTTTTAAAATTTCAAACAACAAACAGTTCAACCAAAAACTCATCTTTATCAACTGCACACACAACTCTGCCCAGTACCATAACTCACAGTAAGTGATTGTCCCAAACACACATATTAATTATAACTCTTAACCCTAGCAGCTCAATTATGCTTCATGAAATAGAGCAGGGCTAGGCTGCAGAGCTCTAGAGCCCAGAGGTGCCTCACACACGGCCCACGGCTGAGGCTGTTGCCCCCACATGCGTCACACTGGCACTGGTACAGTGTCACAGCCCAAAGACGGCGGCCCTGCATCCTCAAGCACAAGCAGAGGTTGCCCAGTGTGTGAGCGGCCCGTGCACAGCTCTTCAGGCCGCCTGGCTTGCTCTGTTCTCTTGGGGCAGCCTGACAACTTCTTGATTAAACTTTCCACACCAGGAGTGTGTCTGGTTAAAATGTGCTTAAAGGTAGCGTTCATGAAAATAAAACACACACACACACCAAATGCTTACTGAACCTGCTGATTAGGGAAATTAGAGACATTATGACCAGATCAAAAGCACTTATGAAGCTAGGGATAAACAGGCCATGCTCGTGTGAGGCCATTGGGTTAAAACTGAAGACTGTCTAAGGTCATATGCACAGTTCTCAAGGTTGCTTCTACACAAAGACCATCTGCATGTGACCCAGACAGAAACAGGAAAGGTAGCCCATGAATTAGGTAGCCTAGGCCCTGTGATCTATGATGAAGCAAAATAGTACTTGAACATTAGCAGAAGGCACTACCCTCTTGTTTGTTGCAGAGCCACACTGGACAGCTCCAGTATTTGTTTGTGCCATTGCCTAGCAGGCATCCCAGATGGGTGCTCTTGGAATCTGAAGAGATGCAACAACAAGGCAGATAGACGCTCCACAGATGCCTCTGCCCAAGCCACCCCGCCAATGCCCAGACCTCCTACAGCCAGCCCACACCCACCAAGGAGACTCAGATCCTTCCCTTGCAGGAAAACATGCCCTGGTGCTCTATGGGACAGCTGTTGCCCTAGGCTGAAATCGGCTCCCACATGTAACACCAAGAAACCCACTGACACCTAGAGATTCATTACACTGATAAGAACAGATACTGCACTTGATCTTAGCCAAAAGACTGAGAAGGGATGACCTGGAGATTTATTTTATCCCCTAAATTTCCATCTCCTGCTTTTGCAGATAACAGCAATAATCCCTATGTAGGGAAGAGGGAAAGAGGATGCATGAAATGTGTAACTGTTCTTCCTGCACCCTGAGCTCTCTCTTTCCTAGTATTTACACGGTGGACCTGTGCTGCTCTGTCCTTGATCAGTGTTGCTTGGATGGGCTGGGTAACATCTGCAAAGGAAACTTGCAGATAGTGGAGTGATTCCCACCTGTGCTGCCCAGTACTGAGACATCTCCTTCATGCCACCGACCAATGGGAACATGACAGCAGAGGGGCTGCAGAGAAACAGCTCTGCATCTTATTGCACTGCCATTGGCTTAAGTTTCAACTGCCACAGGCACTTTGTGCTTAAGAGCAACTTGTGTACTGAGAGCTTGGGAAAGTGACACCAGTCAGCAAGTATCAGACAGTGCACTAGTTTCAGCATTAAGGTAGAAAACAAATGGCTAATCTATAAATACCAGAAGTAAACTGCTGAGACCAAAAGACATGAACCAGTGGGCCAGCCAAATAGCTCAGTGGATTAAAGCGCCTGCTTAGGCAGATGAAGGGGTTGGGGCTTGATTCCCAGCCTGCTGTGCCAGCCCCACCCCCAGGGCAGGCTGAAAAGGCAAGTGAGACTGGGCGTGGTGGTGCACGCCTCTAATCCCAGCTGTTTGGGAGGCTGAACATAGGCAGATCACTAAGAGTTCTATATAGTGAAACCCTGTAGACCCTTACTAAAAAATAAAAGACAAGAAGTAGGCCAACTGACCAGCATAGCTGCTCAGGCAGCAGGGTAAGATCATGTTTGCATGTTAAGTGGCAAAACGAATGAGTCACTTTGCACTGAACGGTGGGGTGGAGGTCCTTGGCTCCTGGGAATTTAGTGGATGTATCCTCCTAAACCTTGTTCATATTTATGACTTTATCTTCTTCATTTTTTTTTTTTTTAGTTCCTTTTCCTGACTGTCTTTTGAAAAATATTCAGTCCCAAAATAACTGAAGCCAATTCTTTGGACTTTTTGGGTTTGTTTTGACATTCTCCTATTGCAGCTGCTGAGCGCTGGATTGTCACAGCCAGCTGAGGCTGTCGGAATGGAACGTGACCACGCGATCATTCAACTGGGATTTGTTAGCTGTTTGGCTAAAGTACTAAGTTGCAGGCGGTAATAATTCCCACATGGAGGTGGCTGTGCCCCAGGTAAAACCTGGGTTTCTCACAGGCAGACTTCAGTTCAAATAGGCTGCTTCCCCGCTACCATCAGTGCTATGTAAGATGGAACAGTGCAGTTCTTCATTCTTAGGTGGGAACTATGCAGACCACTTACCAACTGTGCAGTATGACTATATGTTAGTTTAGCCAATTACTAAAGTTTAACATTTAAATTCATTTTATTCCAGAGTTTTATAGATAGAAATGAACTGTGAGTGCTCCAATTACCCAAACTCAAAAATTTCAAGGAAACAGGCAGGCTTTATGTGTATCTAAGAGCAAAAGACCCCCCAAAACCATGGCCTTCCCTGCTGTTTGAGACACGGTGGCATCATGTCACCACAGCCTACAGTGTGCTTCTTTCGAGGCGTCATTGCTGCAAAGTGGGGGTGCTGCAAAGAGCAGGCCGTGTTTATTCTTCCCTCTATTGCTTGTTTTGTTATTATTTTTAAAGCATTGCCCAGAATTTGCTAGGCGATTCAAGTTCCGGAGGAGTTACCTCCAGGCTTGTTTGCAGCCTGCAGTCACTGGCTCCCACGTCCCAGGAGGGCCTCGTGTCCCTAGGAGTCCTCCTTCAGAAACCCTGCAGACAAGGTTGTGAACCATCGGAACTGTTTACGGAAATGCTGGCTTCCTGAAACTGCTCATATTCTAGCGAAGAAACGCAAAAATGAGGGTCATTTACTCAGCTGATCAGATAATGGAGCCAAATATTTTCACTTCTTCTACACTGCAATTTCTGCAGCGCTCCGTAAAACTTGCTTTTATCTCGCACCCAACATTTTCATCCTTTTGCTTCTATTTGAGTAATAGGCACTCATGCCAATCAAACGCCCCTGGCTTTTGAGGGAGCCATAGTAATTTATTTTGTTTGCAGTGAAATGAGGAAGCGTGCATGAAAGGGATGGGAAAAACAAATAGAGGTAGAACAATAAGCACTGAAAACTGACAACCAAACATGACCTTGGAGAACACTAGCGCCATGTCAACAACGTTGCAGATACTCTATTGAGAGAATGTAATTGAACATGGATTCACACAAGACCTGAGCTTTTTATTTACAAATGTCAACACATAAACTGCATATTCACTGGGCTGGTCCCAGCTAAATAAGCATTTACGGTTTGCTATTATGGGAGGAATAAAAATTGCTATAGAAAAATTTACACAGAATATTATGTACATATTTTTCATTTTTCAGCTAATTTTATGGCAAAACAGAAGTCTTCACGTTGTTCCGAATAAAGTGCATCATTGCTGAGAAGGAGGAAAGTTGGGGCGTTTTGTCACTTGTTTACTGAGGAGAAGACTCCTCACTGGCTGGGAGTGACTGGGGAAGCGGCAACCTCCAAGCAATAGAATTCACAATTATAAAACAAAAGAGGTAGCGGGCTAGGGACAGTTTGGTGGGCTAACCACCTGCCTTTGCAAGTGCAAAGACGCTAGTTCGAACCCTTGTACCACACACCGAGCAGGCCCAGAACTCCAGGTACACTGGCCTGGAAACAAGGGTGGTGCATGCTACAGGCCTGGGACAGAAGGGGCCGCTACGCATTGGGAGACTGTGCATCCATTGAATGAGTAAAAAATATCTTTTAAAAATAAATGAAAGAAGTAGGGCTGGGGAGACAGCTCAGCCTCAGAAGCACCTGCCTGGCAAGCCCAAGAACCCAGGTTCAGTCTCCAGTACTGCGTGCCATGTGGGACCTATGCTGTGATGGTCACTGAAACCAGGTGCGGTAGCACACACCTGTAATCCTGGTGCTGGAGAAGCTGAGACAGGAGGATCGCTACGAGTCCAGGCTGCGTAGGGAGACCCTGTGCAAATAAATAAAGAAATAAAAGATTTTTAAAATATATATAAAAAAAAGAGATAAGTGTAGGACTTATGCATTAAAATATTTATCAATCATTTAGGGAAGATGAATTTATCTCTCATGGCAAATTCAGAAAAATAACAAAAAGAATGAGAAGAAATTAGAATTGATCAATTTCACTATCCACATTTAACAACTTCTATCATTTTCAACATTTTCCTTATATATTGATGTGAGTGGTGGTGTAATGGAGGAATGTACCATTCAGTCTACTTCTATAAAATAGGAAACAGAAGAGATCTACAGTAAAAATGATAATTTTAGTGATACAGTTTTGAATTATCCTGTGAATCTATAAATTTCCTTTAAAAATATGTATCTGCGTGACATTTCACTGCATATCGTAGTTAATTTACATACATTTCCAATGAGTGGATGATCCCTAAAGCTTTAAGTATTGCTTTGTTAGAAACAATTCTGTCTCAAGTATCTGTCAGTACAGTTTCTACAAACCTGCTTACAGGTAAATAATGTAAACTTAAATAATGCAAAGCTTTTCTCCAGATCAATATTAGAATATTTTCACTGCGCAGTGAATAGTACATACTCAAAATGCTGAGTTAAAATAATGAATTCATTCATTACTTCCATTTCCTTTTCATTTTGTAAAATGCATACACATTATATATTTTTTATATTTTTTGTATTTAGTGAACAGTCTATAGAGTCACACTACACAGATCAGCCTTGCTGTGATCCTCCTGTTTGCAGCCTTCCAAGAGCTGGGACGAGGGACACGTGCCACCACGCCCAGTCTCAATCACCATCTCGGCACACCTCAGGGGCAGGGCCAGCGCAGCAGACCAGGGATCAAACCTCCCACCCCTGCGTCTGCCTAAGCAGGCGCTCTGATCCGCTGAGCTATCTAGCTGGCCCTCATTGTGCATTTTTAAACAAGCGAACAAGTGGGAATCTAACTTTTTAACCTAAGAATGGAACAGTTATTTTTGTTTTGGATTCATATTGCCAAACTGCTTTCCAAAATGATTACATCTATACACATTTTCGCTGTTTAGTTACAGTTGTCAGCCAACAACAAATCTATATTACAAAATCAACACTTTCTCATTTTTAGAAACATTTTTAAAGCAACATATGAGCTCAGTAGAGTCAGCTAAGCGACCCTTCAAACCACAATCCTGACAAGGTCACTGTGGCCATCCTGGCTTAGCTCCTTCAGTGCGTGGGAGACAAAGCTGCCCTGCGACAAGGACGCTGAGGGCAGGTTGTTGGGCTTAGCCCCTGGCTCTCTTTGCCCAGAGTGGAGCATCAGATTCCAATGAGTGACATGGCAGACACCAGCCATAGTAGCAGACAGCTCTGCAAGCTGCTTTCGGGGCAGAGTGATCAGTACATGCACAGGGCCTAACCCTGAGGTGTGCATTCCTGAGATTCAACCCATGGGCTCAGCACAAGAGGGTACTGTGCCTGAGCACTGCCCCCCAAGTGTCCCAGAGCAGTGGTGTGAGCACCCCACACTGAGCGGGATCTCCACTGAGATTCCAGCTCTGGGAGCTGCTGGGAAGCGGTGAAAGGCAATTGTTCTTGCCAGGTTCCTGAGATTCCCACACAGGGGTGGCTCAGTATTCTGGCGGAAACTTTAAAGAAAGCTCATGTCCACTCCCTGCTCTTGCCCAGTGTACACGCGCCTCTGGGACACTGAAGAGTGGCCACTGCTGGCCCTTCAGCCTGATGCCAGCTAAGCTACTGGGTCTGTGCTGTCTGCTGGCCAGGATCAGGCCAGGACAGCTGAGGACCCACTGTCACTTCCTCCCAGTCTCCAGGAGCTTTAAAACATTCGTTTCACATGCTGTCATGTTCTCTGTGTTCGGCGTGGCAGCAGAAAGCCAATCTGTTTCCATTAAGATGAAATGGAAATCTCACACATGTGCACCTGAAAGAAGCCACTTAGGAGTGCTGTCAACCTCATTGTACAGCAATAGGTTTTCACTGGCATTATTGACTGTATGGCTAATAATCAAGTGTGGGGACCTGGGGTTTCATCTCTTTTAAAACACACGTGTCATTCTGACTACCATGCTGCTCAGCATATCCACCTCCGGGTTTATGTTCATTATTCCTCACAGCTGGTCACACCATCATCTAAATATTCTGTAGTGTAATGATTAAGTTGTACGATTAAGACCTATGTGAAACATGTACATTAATACAGGTTGTATTAGTGAGCTTCACATCAATGTAGCAATATATCTGGGGCACTTGAATTATACAGAGAAAAAAAATATTCCTTGGTTCCCAGTCCTGGTTCCCAGGACAGTGGCCCCTCACTCTGAGCCTGGCACCCTGGAGGAATGTCTGGCTCTCTTCACAACACCATCCAGGATGCAAGGAGAAAGAGACCAGATTCTCTCAGGCCCTCCGAGAGCACATGTTCTGTGAGCTAAGAGCCTCTGAAGACCCCACTTTGTGTAGACACACAGCTCCTTCCAAAGCACCACCAGGAGCACAGGTTTTCACACAGACAACTTTGGGAACACTTTACCTCCCAAGTGTAGCACAGCTGAGCAGATGATGGGTATAATAATGGAGGAATAGAAGGGTGGGTGGATGAATGAATGGATGGTTGGATAAATGGTTAGGTGGGAGGGTGGTTGTGTGGATGGATGGATGGATGGATGGATGGGTGGGTGGGTGGGTGGATGGATGGATGGATGGATGGGTAGATGGATGGATGGATGGTTAGGTGGAACGGTGCTTAGGTGGGTGGGTGAGTGGGTGGATGGATGGATGGATGGATGGATGGATGGATGGATGGATGGATAGATTGCACAAACACATACAGGTATTATAACTCAGAAAACAGTATCGATAAAAACCTATACATGTCAAATAAGCAAGAAAAAACTGATCCATAATTGCTGCTGTTGGCTTCTCTTCTGTAACTGGGAATTCCTGACCTCTTCTCCTACAACCTTCCACAGCTCTTCCTTTCTCCTGGAACACAAATGAGTGTGTTTCTTTAACAGGTGGTGCACCCAGTGCTCTCAATTCTTGGGACCTGAACCTCAGAAGCCCCACCTTCCCTAGGCTTGCCAGTACAGCATGGATTCTACTAATGCACCTGGCAGTTTACAGGATGCCTGGGAGCATCCCTGGGTTTTGGACAGATTTACAATTTTCTTCCTGCCCAGATTACTGTGATATTGTATAGTTCCAATGGCATTTGTTTCTCTGTCTCTCTGTCACTCTCTATCTCTCTTTGTCTCTGTCTCCATCCTCTCTCTCTCTCTCTCTCTCTCTCTCTCTCTCTGTCCCTTACCTGTCTCTCTCTCCCCTGAAAAGATGTCTATTTACATAAAAGTTATTTTCATTGTATTGGGCAATGCAGTGCATTTTTTAACAAATTCTAGAGAATTGCAAATACTTGTGAATTTGCAATTCACAATTAGGTGCATTGCAATAAGGTTAATATCGAGTGTCTGTGAGAGAGCATGCTATTAGCTTTCCCCTCCAAACTATGCCATTCTTTGCTTGTGATACCAGGGTTAATACCAAAAGTTCTTTGTCCATCAGATTGTATCAGCATATGACACCAGGGACTACAAAGAGACCCCATAGCAAAGTTTTGTGACTTCCTGAGTTCTGTTGCTCTCCTTTGTCATTTTCTGCCCATTATGACCCTTCCCTATTGGGTTTTGATTTTTAGTAACAGGTATCTATCTCCAGGTACAGATGGTTCCCAAATTATGATGATTAAATTTAGCGATTTTTCAACTTTATGATGATGAGAAAATGATAGGAAATCTGAATTTGGTGTTTCCATCTTTTCCTCGACCAGTACTTTGCAAAACAATACTCTACCAGGTTGCAGGCAGCAACAGGTCCAGGTCCCAGGTAGCGAGGTCTCCTCCAAGCTCATGACACACCAGCCCAGCCCGACCTCACCCCTCATGAGACACAGTGGTGCACCGAGCTCCTCAGAAGACTCCTGCGCCTGGATCCAGCCTTACCCTTCCCCAGCTCTTGGAAGACTCCTCTGCGTACTTCACCAACCCTTTGCGTCTGCCAATCCTCATGTCCATGTTTAGTCAGCACCCTGCACTGATTATTTTGCTGGTAAATAATATAAATATGATGGCTTGTGTTTGGGTTTCCTTCCTCCATCCTGACTGACACAGGCCCCAAGCCTCCCAAGTGAAAGCCCACTGGCTTGTGCAATAGCCCATCAAAAAGAGGTCTGTCCACAAGTACACTGGATTTCCCTTGCAGATGCTAAACTCCCATTATAATTTTTACCAGAATCCCTTAGTAAGAGAACAAGATCCTTTAAAGCTCTTTGTTCCTTAAAACCATGAGGAGAAATAATAAGGACCAGCACACAGACTTTTTTCCTCAGACTGTTGTCAATAGATGAATAATAGCATGTCTTTCTTAGTATCAAACAAATTTCCAGGACCAGTGAGATACTTCAGTGAACTAAGTGCCTGCTTAGGGAAGTGCAGGGATGAGGATTAAATCCCTGATACTCCATGCTATGCCAGCACTGCCCCGGGGCACACTGAGCTGATGACAGAGACCAGGCATGGTGGTGTAAGTCTATAATCCCAGCACAGAGGAGGCTGAAAATAGAAGGATCACTTCAAGTCTGAGCTGTGTAGTGAGACCATGTACCAAACAGAAAAACATTTTAAAAATCTAACATAATCTTGATATTATGTTGTGTTTTTTAAAGTAATGACGTGTTACTTAAATTCAAATTCAGTACCATCTGGAATCCACCTTCACCTGCGGGCATGCAAAGCTAGGAGGTCCAACTTCAGGGACTGTAGGACACATCAGCTGACCACTGTCTTGCCCCCAGAACTAAGTAGACAGCCACACACCTCCCGTGGAGGAGAGCTTGTGCAGCAGCCCAGCTCATCCAGCCAGCTGCCGTGCAGTCTAAAGGGAATCTCCAGATAGCTTTGCATTAAGGAATATGAGTTTATGGCAGTGCAAATTTATTTTCTAAAACATAAGATAATTTTTACTCTGGCTCCTATTATTTATGTGTCCTAATTAATGGATTTGAGGAAAGTCAGAAGATTTGACATCAGCCAAGATAGGGCTAGAAGTGTGGTGCTCAGCTGCCTGTCCACGGGTGACAGAGAGCATCACAGGACCTGGTGGGGTGGCCCATCCAAGTTCCCAGGGCCTCTTGGGCCACCAAGACTTTCAGTGAGGCCACAGGAGATGGTAGCTGCCCATGTGACTGGGCCTCGTCCCTCTGAGGACCAGGCAGCAGGACCCCTCACTCTCAGGTATTTCCATACTTCGCCTGTCTCCTCCGTGCTCTGTGACCATTCATGCATCTTCTGGGTGGGAAGTTTAGAAATGTTAACGTATGAAAATCTGTTAAACTGCTCCACATCCTCTCTCATACAAGTTCAGGTTGCAAAACAATAAAATTATTTAGTTTTATCAGCAGTTGTGATCAGTTGTTTGTGTTATATTGATACAACACTGAAAAATAAATCTCTGGTGCGAGACTTGGAGACACATTTGTCATGAAATCCCCTCGGTGGAACAGCTAAAGAACACTAGTTGCTCAGAAATGTTTTAAACTATTGCTGAATGATCCTCGAAACATCACTCAGGATTTGGGTCTATTTCTGAAAACCTGATGAGTGCTCAAGGCTTCTTGTTCCATGTGCCCCCACGGTGCTACTATAATTTTAACAAATATGAATTTATACTTGATGGTACTTAGTTTTGAAAATCTTATCAGAGAAAAGAATCATATAAGGATTTTATTTAAAACGAAATCCCATGCTATTATCCAATACTTAAATAATTAAAAATTGGAACAAGATTAACATGTCTTTCTTAACACTCCAGAATGTTTAAACAAAATGAACCAAGATTGTTTTCTGCTAAAATTTAGGTTTTACAAAGTCTGTAGTCATAGAGCATTGTTATTTATGAAAATACACAAAGTGGTGTCCATTATGCACCTTTGAGTTTTGGTTTTATAATTAAAAAGTAGTGATTGAAAAATTCTCTAAGTTTCAACAGGATTCTAAGAAGGCCATGACCAAAACCAAGCATCTAATGATCTACCTTCTCTGAGACTTGTCTGTGTATACTGGGCTACAGAGCGAGTGAGAAAGAAACCCCAGATGAACCTGTGCTCCGTATCTGGACACCCTGCAGACGCGTGGGTGGTAAGCAGGCCAGGACCACACAGTCAGTGCTCTCTGTGGGGCCTGTCCTCCATATTGTGCTTGTGTCTAAATGCCCCACCCACCCAACTGTAACGTGCTCACAGGTGGCACTTGTCAAAGCTGCCTGGAGCTAGGGATACTGGACTTAAGGATGTAGAGCCTTGATTAGAATTAGAATAGCTCTAGGTGTGGCTGAATGAATTTACTGAAGACAAAAATCCTGATCTGAGGAGGGTGACACAACCCAAAGGACTTATAGCCTCGGGGGAGCATGAAAGAGAAAGGGAAGCTTGGAACTTCTGCTGCTGCTACCTTCTGCCTCCTGCCTGCCCTGCCATAGTCTGTTTCTCCTCCACCATGTCTCTCTACCATCCCACTCTGCCATGGACTGAAAACTCTACAAACCTGGAGTTAAAACACACTTTTTCTGCTTTAACTTTGGGTGTCAGATATAGTGGACAAGCAACAAGAACAGTAACTGAGGTACTTGTCCTTGCCGCTCTGACCTCTCAGACACGCGCAAACCAGAGACTGCTGTTGGTATAGACTGGTCTCAGGGCATGGGAAGGTGTAGTAGCACCTTGGTACTAAAGGCAGCCTTCAATAAAGACCAGATCCTGTGAACTAAACTGTAATAATTGGGGAAAAGCAAGCTTTTGCAGAAAAGCTACTCTACTTATATAAGTTTCAGTGAACGGTGAAAAATGGATTTAGTTTTAATGTTCAGCGTACGGAAATCCAGTTTTCCAGGACCATTTATTAAAGAGGCTCTCTCTCAATGAATGTATTTGGCCCTTTTGTCAAAGATAAGGTAGCTAAATATAGCTAAAGTTGTGCACATCTGCTAATCTGACTCACTAATCCTCAGGCCTGTTTTTGGTGGTACCATGCTGTTTTTATCACAGCACTTCCTTAGTGTAATTTCAAGTCAAAGAATGTGATGCCTCCTGCCTTATCTGCATTCCCAAAACTGCCTTGCTATTCTAGGCCTCTTCTGGGTCCAAATGAATTTTAGGATTTTTTTTTCTCCAGTTCTATGAGATATGCTATGGAAACTTTGACTAGGATTGCTTTAAATCTGCATAACAATTTTGTAATTATGGCCATTTTTACTTTATTTGTTCTTCCTACCCAGAACAAGGGATATCTTTTCATTTTCTGTTATCCTCTTCAAGCTCCCTATGAAGAGTACTATAGTTTTCAAGGGCCAGCCAGACAGCTCAGTAGATTGAAGTGCCTGCTTAGGCAGACAGAGGGATCAGGGTTTGATCCTCAGCCTGCTGTGCCAGACCTGCCCACAGGGTGACTTGAGCCAGCACTGAGACTGGGTGTGTAGTGTGTGTCTGTAATCCCAGCACTCGGGAGGCTGCAAACAAGAGGATCACTATGAGTCCAGTCTGTGTAGTGAGACCTCACAGATTCTCTACTAAATTAAAAAAAAAAAAGAAAAGAAAAGAAAAGAAAAGAAAAACGAGTACTATAATTTCAAAGTAAAAGCTTCTCACTTCCTTCATTAGGGTGATTTCTAGGTATTTCATTTTCGGATGCTAATATGAAAGGTATTGTTTTGCTGATTTCCTATCTTTATTTCTTTTATTTTTTTCTCTTGTCCATTTGTTCTGGCTAATATTTCTAGAACTATATTCAATAAAAGTAGTGATAATGGACATCCTTATCTCCTTCCTGATTTTAGAATGAAAGCTTTCAGTTTTTGACCATGTGAAATGATGCTGGCTGTTGGCTTGTCATAGATGGCTTTTATCAGATTGAGATAAGGACAATTTATTTCAATTCTTGTAGGGTTTAGTCATAAATGGGTGTTGTACTTTGTCAGTACTTTTTCTACATCTATTGCTATAATGACATGGTTTTGCCCCAGGTTGTATTAATATGGTGCATGGTACTTACTGATTTCTGTATTTTGAACCATCTATGCATACCTGGGATAAATCCTACTTGATCATGGTGTATAATCTTCTTGATGATTTACTAAATTTTGTTTGACGGTATCTTATTCTGGATTTTTGCTTCTATATTCATCAGGCAGATTAACATGTAGTTTTCTTTCTTAATTTGGTCTTTCTCTGGTTTTAGAATCAGGATAGTGCTTACTTCCATGAATGAATTTGACAGAACTATTTTACTTTCAATTTCATTAAACAGTTTGGGAAGTAATATTAAATCTTCTCTAAATTTCTTGCAGAATTCAGCAGTGAATTAATCAGAGCTTTGGCTTTTCTTTGCTGGTAAGTTTCTAATTTCATCTTTAAATTAATTGACTGATATTGGTTTATTTATAATTTTCATAAATTATAAATTCTTGATTCTGCTTTGGTAATTTATGTGTATCCAAAGAATCTGTTCATTTCTTTTATATTTTCTGATTTATTAGAATACAAATTCTGAGGGCCAGCAAGATATCACAGCAGACTAAGTGCCTGCTTAGGCAAGCTCAGGGCCAGGGTTTGATCCCTGGCACCACACGCTGTACTGGCCCCAGCCCTGCACACTCTGAGCCAGTAACGGAGCTCAGGTATAGGGGGTATACCTGTAATCCCAGCACTGGGGAGGCTGAGAATAAGAGGATCGCTATGAGTTCAAGCTGTGCAGTTAGACCCTGCACAAAAAACAAAAAAAGAAAAAAAGAATACTAAAATACAAATTCTGAAAGAAGATAAAGATTATCTTCTGGATTTCTACAGGAGCAGTTGTGATTTTACCCTTTTGGCTCCTAGTCACATGAATTTGAGTCTTTCCTTTTTTCATAAGGTTGCCTGAGGGTTTATTGACTTTAGGTAATCCTTCAAAAAAACAATTTTTCAACTCATTTATGCTTTGTATGTTATTTAGTCTTTTAATTTCTGCCTCAACCTTAATTTTTTTTCCCTTGTATGAGCCTTGGACTTGAGTTCCTCTTCCTCTTCTAGAAGCTTGAGGTTCAATGTTAAGTTATTTGAGCTTGCTCTATTTTCTCTGCATGGGTATTCACCACTACAATTTTCCCTAAAAGAATGGGCTTTCATCGTGTCCAATAAGTTCCAGTATGTTAAACTGGCATCAGTGTTTAATTGTGGAAAATGTCCAGCTTCTTATTTAATTTAATCTGTGACCCAGGTTGCTCAGAAGGGTGCTATTTAATTTTTAGGTACTTTATTTCCACTTTAATTGCAGAATGATCTGTTAATATGCATGTGGCAATTTTAAATTCATTTACATTTAGCTAAGCACATTCTTTGGGATAGTATGTGATCTGTGAATCAAAGATCTAAATATTAAAACAAAAACACAAAATTTGCTGAAAGACAGAATAGGTGGAGCTTCTGAAGACATTGGTGTAGGAAAAGACTTTTTGAACAAAATCTGATTTGTGCAGAAACTATCACAAGAAACCAACAGAATAAAGTAACAATTTGTATTGTGGGAAAAAAAAATTCCAGTTCTCAGACAAAGAACTACTATTTGGAATATATAAAGGACTCAACAAAGTCAGAACACTGAAATTGAAAGACCCAGTCCAAAATCTGAACTAAATAATTCTCAGATAAAGAAATAAAAATGGCAAATAAATGTATGAAAAAGTAAAACTTCATTGATTATTTGAGAGATAGAAATTACAACAATGTTGAGGTCTCATCTTATCCCAGAAATGTTGGTTCCTTTTAAGAAGTCAACCAATGACAAATCTTGATGGGGCTGTGAAGACAGAGGAACCCTTCTCCACTGTTGTTGAGTGTACACCAGTGTATAAAGGTGCAGCCAGAAATCTGGGTGGAGATTCTCCAAAAAATTAGGTCTAGAGGTTGCCTTTGGCCAGGGACATCACTTCTTCGTACCCTTCTGAAATAATTAAAATTATACTACAGCAATATATGTATGCCCATGTTTATCACTGCAGCACAGTTTGTAATAGCTAAATTTTGGAAGCAGCTCAAATGCTAACCAACTGATGAATGGATAAAGAAGATGCAGCTTTTTATACAATGGAGTACTCCTGTGCCATAAAGGATAAACTTGAAACATTTCCACTAAATAGTTGTATCCTGAGCCTACTCTCTTAAGTGAAATAAATTGGACACACAGGTGTAAATATCGCCTTGTTTCTCTGTTGGGAGAAACCGAAAGTGTAAGTAAGGGCCAAAATGCACAATAGTGTTTGTGAAATAGAAAGAAAAAGTGCAAACGGGGAGGGGAACTAATGGAGAAGGGGAGAATGGAAGGAAGGGTATGGAAAAGTACGGTGAGAGAATAGAAAAAATGGAAAGAATGCTTGCATAAATAGAGAAAGCAAGGGGAGTTTGAGGGAAGAAGAGAATGAAGAGAAAAAGAACCAAGTTCTGCCGTGTGCACATCCATGACGTGGGTGCGTGTGCAAACGACCTATGATAAATGTGACCACTGTGCACACCTAGATGCACCAAGACTAATTAATAAAACAGAAATGATACCTCCCCTAATCATATGGAACTAAATTATTCCCATTTCCAGACTCCAACTATATAATTTTCTTAGCCTAAATACACAGAGGCTTCTCAGAACTCAGATGAGGTCCTGATAAAACATAATCCAAAGTAACTTAACCAGTTCCAACATGATCTGTGGATCATTTTTCTCTTTTGATTAACATTTTAATTATTTTCTTCCCAAGAATGTGTTTTTCCCCCTACTCTCTTTATCATCCGTTCATAATCAAGCTCCATTTTCACATCTGTGAAATAGAAGCACACAGCTTAAATACTAGTGAGTTTATGTCTGGGGAACAGCAGAAATCACCCAGGAGTACACTGATCAGTGGTCACCTTTAAGAGAACAGATTCAAACTCTACAGAAACAGACTTCCAGAAAATGGTATATATATTTACTCTACAGAAATCCCTGATAAAGGCTGGCCAAATAGCTCAGTGGGTTAAAATGCCTGCTTAGGCAGACACAGGGGCCAGGGTTTCCATCCTCAGCCTGCTGTGCTGGCCCTGCCCCCTAGATTTGCTGAGATGGTGATTGAGCCTGGGCATGCTGGCATATGCCTGTAATCCCAGCTAGCAAGAGGCAGAACACAGGCAGATCACTATGAGTCCAATCTACGTGGTGAGACCCTGTAGTCCCTGTACTAAAATACAAAAATAAATAAATAATAAAAATCCTTGGAGTAGGAGTTGAGGTGGTAACCAGCACCTGTGGAGCAAGTGCAAGGGCCCAAGTTCAGTCTCCAGTACGGCGCGCCCTGAAACTGGGTGTGGTGGTACACACCTATGATCCCAGGGCTGAGGAGGCTTCGACAGGAGGATCACTGAGTCCAAGGCATACAGTGAGACTCTGCACCAAGTCAATAAAATATAAAGTAGAATAATTTTTTAAAACCCTTAGAATTTAAGTCTTTTACTAAATTAGCACTCAATTTTTGCTTCAGAACGTATACATTATGGCTTAGCCTAAATTTCCCAAACGCCTCAGGAATTAGTAAGTGGGGCTTTTCAGAAGTGGCTGGATCTAGAGTGTGCGATCCCGGGATCAAGGGTGATTGCTAAATCAGTCCCTGATTGGCTTTGTAAAATTCTGTGTAGTATTAAAAGCGCCCACCCTGGGGCAAGCGAATACAACATAAGACAGCAAGAGGGGCGCCTCCTGTCGCTTGTCTCTTGCAGCTGCTGCTTGTCCCATGCCACTTCCTCCCCCTGTATGGTGCTCCTGTGCCATCCCACCCCACCTTGGAGCCAGCTGATCTGGGGCTAAACCTCTGCAAACCGTAAGCCAAAATAAGCATTTTTCTCCTTTAACTTTGTGTGTTGGGTATTTTCTCAGCAATACGAAAAGCAACGCAAACATGTCGCTGACTTTACTTCTCAGAATGTTACCACAGTGTTTAATTAATGACCTCTAGGCAACATGTCCTTCTGATCTCATAGGGCAGGGCTCCAGCCGTGGTGCTTTGGCTCTGGATTTCCCCCCTCAAAGCCTCCAGAGCTCAAGGATAGGAGCAAGGCTGATGACATTGTGAGGAGGTGGTGGAAACTTCACAGAGTGCGAGGAAGGAAGCCACTGACGGTCCTGTAGCCTCGATATAGAGCATCTCCAGGAGGCTTAGGCTCAGCGATGCGGCCTTGGAAGGTGCGTGGCTTGCAAGCGGTCCGGTCCAAGGATGAACCACAGTGAAATCCACTGCTGGAAGGAGAGGTCCGTTTGGAGGTGGGGCCAGGGAGTGCAGCTGGAAGGGTACACCCTGGCTAGCACTGCTGCACCCCTCGTGCTCACTGGGTGGGCAGCTTTCTTCCACCAGGCCATTGTGCCTGCACTGAAGTCACCAACCACAGACTGAACCCCCTGAAGTAGTATGACCCACACATAGGTCTCCGCTCCACTCCACCTCCTCACTATCCCTTCCTCCTCCCCCTACTTCTGACTAGTGTGAAACAATTTTCCTTCACTGTGCTCTTCCACTCTGATGTACAAACTAATAATAAGTCCACAAAAATGGAGGCTGACCCTGGCCTGAGACCATGAGTCAAAAATAAATCTCTCCTCTTTCTAAATTGCTTTTGTCAGATATTTGGTTACAGCATGAGAAACTTGGCTAGCAAAAATGCCATTCATTTGTATTAAAGGAAAATTTATGAGCAACTTGAAAATATTTGTGGCAGATTTGAAAAAGTCCTCAAATCTCCAGCCTACTTTCTCCTCAAAGCACTCCTGAGCATTCTATTGTTACCATGACAACATGACCACTTCCTGATAAAGCCCTGGGCTATCCTCAGTAGCTGGTTGTGGCACAGCTCACTACTGCCACTCTGTCCCTGAACACCGTGCCTTTGGGCTGAGCAGCCTCGCGCAGCAACCCTTGTGTCTCCCTTGCCAAGAGGCAGTCCCTGAGGCCCATGTGTGGCCAGATGGTGGGAGAGGTCTCCCTGAAGCCCCCTCCCTGTCCCTCTCCCCCTCCCTAGCACTCCTCCCCCATCAGAATTACTGAAAGTGTAAGGTTTTTTCCCTTTTCTTCTGTACTAGTTAGGGTTTACTTACAGGAACAGATATAATATAAAGAACAGAAATTAACACAAGATAAGGAATTACAAGACTCGGCCGCAGAGTCAGGTGAGGGAGCGCGCAGAGGGCGTCTTGCACGCCTCAGACTGAAGAATTCACTCCCAAGATCTGAAGCTCACTGCTGTGATCCGTGCAAGTCTCTATTTGTCAGCTAATGGGTCTATGATGGGAGACTGAAGAGTCTGCGATGGACGCTGATGAGTCTGCGACGCAAGCGAAGGATCCAAGCTGGAGGCCGAAGAGTCTGCGCTGCAAACCAGACGATGAAGGCCACGCTGAACCGAAGACCAAAGTTCCTCCAACAAAGTGCGGGAGAAGGAGGGATCCACCACTTCCTCAACCCCTGTACACAGTCCCTTTTTGCTGAGTCACTCGGGCAGAGCCAGCTGTGAACTGGCTGGAACCGGCAGGAGTCATCCCGCCAAACTGACACAATGTGTCAACCACTACGTCTTCCTTTAAGCTCTTCTCACCAGCTGTAAGCAAATACCTCACTCCACTGCGCATCGCCCCAGCCAACATCTCTCAGGAGCACTTCAAGAAAAGTCAGAATTTCCCTGTTGTAAAAGCTGCCCCTGTGCTCCAACCCTGTGGCTTAGCCCTGACCTGTCTCCTGCAAGTGTAGCCAGATAGGTTTACACTCTAAAACCTGCTCTGCTTCTCCCAGAGAGCCCAGGGGTGCTACACAAATGAAAAGGCAAATAAGCACCTGCTCGCTAGGGTCGCACAGGTGTACCACTAGCCTATTCAGCTTAATGCAAGCGCAACATTCTGTACTTCTTAACACCGCGTCTGAGGCCAGTGCAGGGGGCAGTGCTTGTGTGGGCGAGTTGGCAAAGGATGGCGGAGTCTGCCTTTAGAATTGCATCTTTTTTATTAGTTAATAATGTAAATAAAAGTCAGGTGATCTTTTATGATCAGCCGTTAGTACACCAATGGCTTGATTTTTAACATAACCTGAGCCAAACTCTTGCTATTCCAGATGCCATATCAATGCAACATATGCTGAGTCTGGTTTTCTAACCACCTTAGAGTGGAGCAGTTGCTAGTGCCGTTTCCATGCATATTACTAAATCAATCACCGAAGTGCAGCGAATGAGAGACAAAAGCCTAGGACTTTACTACACAAAATAACAGAAAATGAATATTTTAATATTCATGAAAACACTTGGGCATGTGCCAAGCAATATCTCTGAATATTTTGCATTAATGCAATGCCTGTTTATATCTCGCTAACTTCCAGGCTATACTCATAAATACTGGGATTTATGTCATACATAAATGAACTATTCCTTTATGAAGTATTACATCCAAATGAAGCCTACGAGAGGGCTACTGACTGCTTTTGTTTCACATTGAAAACAATCATTTTTCAAAATGCTCAGGCCAACTTCAAAGTCATTTTCCCAGCTTTCAGATCTTTCTAATAATCGCCCTGCCTGAGGATGTATTATATTGTCTGAACAGAAAATGCTCAAAGACAATGTTTCATGATGTATTTGCATTTGAGTGGACAGAAAATAAAACTGGAAGCAAAAAATGACATGATATTATTAGGTTCGTTAGCATGTCCTGCAAAACACAAACCATCCCAGTGCAGAAGCCCTGGGATTCACAATTAAAATATTTGCTTATAAATATCCTCCTGGGTGAGAGTTGGCACACGTCTTCTACATATTCATCCAGATGTGTCAGACCACATGTGTCAACCAACATTATACAGATGCATGTCTTTGTCTGTCTGTCTCTCTGTCTCTCTGTGTGTCTCTGTATTTCTGTCCATGTGTGCAGGTGCAGGTGTGTGTGTGTGTGTGTGTGTGTGTGTGTGTGTCTGTCTGTCTGTCTGTCTCTGTGTATGTGTATTTATCTGTCTGGGTGTCCGTGTATGTCTCTGTGTGTCTCTGTCACTGGAGATTGAACTTGAACTTGCCACTGAACTCCCCCCTGAGCCAGTTTTATTATTTTCTATTTTGAGACAAGATCTCACAAAGTAATTGCATTGCTTTGGTTGGGCTTGAACTTGCAGTTCTGACTTATTGCCCCAGAATCCTGGGACTGCAGGAATGGGTCCCCTGGCCCACATCTGGTGGAAGAAGTTCTTTATCAGTCTCTATGCAGAGGGCTGTCAAGGAGGGAGCGGCACAGCTGACTTCTGGGGAATGCAGGAGCTCCCCTTCTGCAGCCCAGCTTGCCATGGAGGGCAGCAGCCACTTGTCCTGTTATGAGCACATTCATCTCTCCAATCTCTACCTGTACTTGCTGAACCACTACCTAAACCTCGTCCTGGCCTCTCTACCTTCTCTAACTCCGCCTAGAGACTCCTACCTGTCCCTCCATGCCAGATCTAGATCCAGAATGCCACTGAGGATCAGTATCCCCAGCTGGCAGATGAGAGAGGCACAAGGGGACACCCACCTGTGTTTCTGGAGTCTGTCACCTGGATACACTGATGACGCTCATCCTTGCTCCTACGAAGAGACTTGTTTCCCCAGAGTCTGACTCCGCCCCTAAGGCTTCCACTGTTCCTGAGTGCTTATCTTAGTTACTTTCCTGACAGCTGGGACAAAAAAGCTGACATGCATGCATCAGGACGCCCTGGGTCTGCAGCGGCCTCAGTCCGCAGTCCTCTGGCTCTGAGGTTGGAGTACATATCACAGGTCGTGGCAGAGAAGCGCTGCTCATGGCACATCATGAAGAAAGCAACAGGAGGTCCCGAGAGAAGCTGGAGAGGGGAGCGTTCTCTGAGGTCAACCCCAGTGGCCTCCTCTCCAAACCAGGCCACACCTTCTAGTCACCACTCAGCTATGAGTCCCACCATCAGATCACCTTCTGAAAGTCCCACTTAGGATTGCCCTAGTAGGTGTCTTCCACAGCTACACTATACTGAGTCATTTAGTGGTATGTGTCTTATTCAAGTTGATATAGTCACTGCAGGTTACAGTGATAGCCATATTAGTTACTTTCCCATTGCTAGACTAAAAAACCCAACCCTTGGGCCGGGGATATAGCTGAGTGGTGTAAGAACCTGCCTGGCAACCACAAGGTCCTGAGTTTGATCTCTGGTACAAACAAAACAAAACAAAATATGTCCTTCAGCTTAAAGCAGAGGAGAACAGGTTCAATGTGGCTTGTGGCTTCAGAGGACCCAGTCTGTGGTCAGCAAGCTCTGAGGTAGGAGCCCTGTAAGAGAGAATGTTGCATTGCCAACCTGCTCACAACCCGGTGGCAGGAGGAAGACCCCAAGGGGTGAGCACAAGGAGACACACACCCTCCAAAGGCACTGAGGGGTGAGCACAGGGAGACACATGCCCTCCAAAGGTACACCCTCATGACCAGCCACCCGGCCACCTCTGGAAGGCACCATCAGCCATGAGCAGCTGTGGGTTAGTCTACTGGACAGGCAACTGGAGTGTCATAATCCAGTCATGGTGGTAATTAAGCTTCACTGTCACAGAAAGAAAATTTCAAAGAAGAACAAGGTGTTGGGCTTACAGAGATGAACTACAGAAGACCTGCTCAATACGCACTGCTCCATATGCCTACTAAACTTATGAATATACTTGAGAATATTTGGATAAACATATCAAAATGTTTTAAAAGTATATTTGAAAAATATTAAAATAAAACTCTTGATTAATATAAAATATATTGACTGAAGTCAAAAACTCAAGATGTGGGTACTAGGTAGACACAATGTGCTTAAGAGAAAATCTGACCCTGTGGTTGGCCCTGTCCTAGGAAGTCTCTTCCTCCTCCACCTTTTATGCTCCATGTGATTGAGCACATTTTGGGAAAATGCTTTCCTTTATGTCCTTAAGCTGCACAAAAATCCACCTTCACCAGTGTGAGTGGATGGCATCATAGTTCATAAAGGGCCAGAAATAGAACAGAAGAAGTAAAAAAGGACTATCTATCACCTATCTATCTATGCATCTGTCTGTCACTCTGACTCCATATGCCTCTCTGTCTCTCTCTGTCTCCCTCTCTCTCTCTTCCCGAAGATATTGTCTCTGATTCTCAGGCCTTTGTATTTGGACTGAGCTACAGCAGCAGATTTCCTGAGTCTCCAGGTTACAATGGACATAATAAGTGTACTCAGGTCCAGTCCCTGTACTAAATTTCCTCTAGTATCTATCTCTTAGTGGTTCTGTTTCTCTCAGAAATGGTACCTATACATCAAACATCCTAAGATTTGAGTTAGTGGAGAGATATATGGTGGAAGTACAAGGGGATTAACTTTGAAGATGATTATACTGACAAAGAGAAACGATTATAAAGTTATAGTCTTGCCAAGAATTAATCAATATTGTTCAATAGTTGATAGGAATTTAAGTGTTTATTATAAAGAAAGTGTTAATATGCAAAAGAATGGATTTGAATAAATTATCAAGAACTGAGAATATAGACAAAAATAGAAAACATCTAAGAGAAAGTAAAATACACAGGCAGGCCGTGAAGTCAAGATCAAGCCACTGAATCGGGCAAGGGGGCTGTGTGTGCACAGCCAGCCAGAGGCACGGTGGAAGCCTCTTGTGCACCTCCCATCTTGCAAGGAAACAGACTTGATGTGCTTGGGTGTCCTCTTGCAGTGGGTGAAGCTTGGCCACAGACGTGGGTGCCTTCTCACAGGAAAGCAGGCTTCATGGGGCGAGCAATCGGCCCAGTGTCCTTCCAGCTCTTCACGCAGAGCTCAGGAATGAGATCAGAATTTCTCGGGCTCATGGCTCCGAGACGCCGGTCGGTGGGCAGTAGGCGGGGGCGCCACCAGGCCCTGTGCTCGTCCCAGATGGAAGGAGAGAGTTGCTGCTGCTCTGCTCTCACGCAGACGGAGGCCAGCGGGCAGTGGGGGGCCGCGGCCACGACCAGTCACCGCCCTGCTCAATCTTAATACATTTCTTCCTTCAGCAAAATCATATAACAATATTCCTCACCATATCTTTGCCTTCAGTTTTCTGTTTCTTCTTATATATCACAGAAAAGATATCATGTACACAATGTTCATATCACGTTTAACAATTTCCATATGCTCATTATTTGTTCTTCTCATGATTAGTTCAAAAATATATTCCGCTAATTTTTAAAAGATAATACAAGAAATGGATTTTAAAAAATCATTAAAAATGATACAGAATTTCACTACGCAAAACGATACAAATTCTACAATGGTTGTTACATCGCATGGCAAAAAAACATTAAATTTTTTTCTCCTATTTAATTATCTTATAATTTTTGACCAGTCTTACAGGCTTACCTCTGATAATCTGAAAAGCTAATTTGAAGACAGAAATATATTCTGTAAATGACTAATCCAGTCTCTTACACATAACACATGCACATGAAGCTGTGCTTCTGTCTGGAAATTTCTCACATTGCTACCATTTTCCACTATGCTGAATTTGGTATTAACCATTGTTATAATGACCTATATATTTACCAGAGAAGATTTTTTCCTATGCGATCACAGACAACCTGCATTGTTTGCAAAACTCCAACTGCACAATCAGGCGTTTCTCACTGGTCCTGGGCGCATGCGTTCATTTCGCTTCACGGCGTGTTTTCCACATGTCCCAGCAGGACCTGTCTGTGCTTACTCAGCAATGCCCAGAGGCCTCTGCGTGACCACTACCTCTGCTGCCCTCGCGTGGAGCATCTTTCCAGGCAAGCGGAGCACGCTTTGGAAAGAACAACAGAACCAAAGCGGTGCACAAATATCTTTATCGATTACAACAGTCTCTGCTGGGAACACGCAGCAAGAGAAACGCCTCACTAGCGTGGTGCTCAGGATGATACTGAGAACTCTCCAAGCTCAACGCAGGGCACCTCTGCTCATCTGGCTTTTGAAACATTCCCACGTTAGTTCCGGCGTTTCTCTCTGGAGGAATCCTCCAAACTGCATCTCTATTCATCCCTCTCTGTGGTTACCACGTCATAAAACTATATGGTTTATTTATTTCTATCATTTCTGTATGCTTTTCATGTATAAAAGTATCTTGACGAGCAATTTTTTTTTTTTTTTTTGGTATCGAGGATCAAACTCAGGACACAGTGCTTGCCAGACAGGTGCTTATGCTACTGAGTTATCTCCCTGACCTTGAGGAATTCTTTCAATATACTTCTAATGGTTCAGTATATTCTGTTTTTACCAAACATGGTATGCATTTATATCTCCACATGTACAACAACTAATGGAGTGTCTCTCACATTTGTATGTCTTGACTTGCTACTTCTTTACCTTGCATTTGAATAAAATATCTGTTGCTATAAAGACAACTCCCAGAGGACTTGCCTGTGGCATCGCTAGAGGAGGCAGATTGCCAGGGCCTGGCAGAGTGTGATGCGACAAAGACATAGGAACGATTCTCTTCATGAGATGAATTTGTTTAAAAGACTGGCAAACTGTTAAGTCAGATTTCAGTCTCAGAAGTGCATCGGAAGGGATTTGAGGGCAAGCATTGTCATTTCCCTAAGTTAAAGTGGAGCGTGTGCTGTGTGCTTGGCTCAGGATCAATGGTAGCTTTGGGGCTGGTGTGGCTGTGGCTGGGACTGTGGCTGTGGCTGGGGGTATGGTTATTGTTGTGGCTTCCTGCCCAAGAAATAGGTCTTCTGGCAGCAAGAGGTATGGGAGTTTGAGGGAGAAATTTTCACAGAATCTACAAATACAAATGATATCCAAGGCAACATTTAAATTTCTATTAATCTATAAAATGATTACAGCTGTGATATGAAGGGGAACAGCACATGACCGTAGGAATTAACTTGCAGGGGACTGATACTGTCCTCACTAGGAAATGCATTTGTCTAGCAGGACAGGGCTGTGGTGACAGCAGAATGTAGAGATCTCGAATTTCAGTTTGAGTTAATCTACGGGGGGGGGGGGGTCAATGAGCTACAGATGGTGGAACAGAGCAAGCCCCAAACCCCCAAGGTCTCTGTCAGAACTGCCTTGTGCTTGTCCTCCCTGGGCTTTTGTCCCACTTTGGCCAGAAGCCCATGGAAGTTTCTAGGGGACAGCATGTGCAGGTTGATTTGCTCCCGGGCCAGGCAGTGGGGAAGCAGAGGCAATGCAGAAACAGGACCACGACGTTTTTTTAGCAACAAAATGGTCCTTTATTTATACTTTCACAAAGTTAGTTACACATGACATTAGGTTGCCTAGAGATTAATAGCTGACCTTAACCAGGCAGGATGTGCACCTCAGGAGTGAGGTAGCTT
The DNA here is from genome assembly GCA_004027165.1 of Ctenomys sociabilis. Lineage (NCBI taxonomy): Eukaryota > Metazoa > Chordata > Mammalia > Rodentia > Ctenomyidae > Ctenomys > Ctenomys sociabilis. Next base: position 59,963 of record PVKA01001639.1, on the reverse strand, counting down.
GTTTGATTTAGTTACTGAGGCCTGGTTCCACCTACACACATCTGATTGATTTCCTAGCTTCCAAGGCTCCCAACATATACCCCTTTTTTGCTTTGTTTTGTCAGAGATAGGTGTTCCATTGCAATTAAAGAAGCTGTATTTGGAAAAGTCTTTAAAGACCTTTTCATTCTTGAAGGCAGTCCAAACATTGTAGGTGCCTGAATTCAGCAACATAACCCAGTATAATCCAATAGTCCATAATAGTAGTGCGTTACCAACACAACTGGCAACTGTTGACATAAGCCTTTTACAGTTCAGCATATTAATATAGCTTTACTTTTTATACCTCGTGGTTATACTTTTCTGCTGGATGGTTAAGACCAAGTTAAAGCAAGACCTATCTTGCTTTAATTAAAAATGTAACTTTTGCTATCTGACAAGGTCAGTCAAATCCCCTCAATATTTGCCCTAGAACCCTGTATCGCACCTTGTAGATCTTTTGTCAGTGTCAGCCATATGGATGAGTCACAGCCATTGCTGGATCAATTTGCTCTCTGTGAAAGTCTGACAGAATTTTTTCTCTGGGTGACTCTCCTTAGGCACACTCTACACCGTCGATCACTTTCTTCTGTGGCCCCATCCTGTAACCCAGTGGTGATCAAGGACCATGACTTTGGCTGGTGTTGGCAATTCTTGCAGAATCAAGAAGGTGAATCCAGCGGAGACCTCCAGTGCTCAGTGATAAGACTGCACAGAAGGTGTGAGAGAAAGGTGTTTCCAGAACAGTTCCAGGAAGCTTCTGGAACCACTGAAAGAACACTCTGTGTTGGGTGAAATATGTCAGACACAGAAAACAAGTACTGCATGTTCTCTTATACATGAAGCTGAAACAAACTGAATAGAAGATACAGTAGTGATCACTACCAATGTGGGTCGACATAGGGTGATTTGGTCTGATCAGTGCTTTCTGTATCTCTGCATGAAAACACCACAGTGAGCCCCATTAATATACAGAATTAATATGCATTGGTGAAAAATAATTTCCAGTGCTGGTGCCATTTATCATGATGAAATCTGTACAAAGGAAAAGATTGAGAAAATGCAGATTATAGTTTTAAACATTTTAATTAAGGTTGCCTGTTTAACATTCAAGGGGAGATATTAGAAAGTAGGTTGGACATAAGACCTGGAGTTTTATAAAAACTCAAGACTGGTGGTAGACATCAGGGGGTTGTCAGTACATGGGTGGAAGTGGAGTGTCTGTCTCAGGAGCAGAGCACAGGGACAGCTGAGAGGTCTCAAAACTGGGTACTTCTGTGGAACATCAGCAGGTCAGGAGGTAAGGGAGAAAGCCAGGGGAGGCGGGCTCACCTGAACATCGTAAAGACAGATTTGCAGAAATGCTTAATCCTCTCGTGCTGATGAGCACTTAGGAAAGAAGAAAAAAGGGCTAAGAATTGCTTATTGCCTTCAGCATCCACAGACCTGCAGCAGCTTTTTGGGTGGAGCTCTGAAAGCACAAGAATAACAAGAAGGGAGGTGCGGATGGGCCGCGCAACAGACCTTTCCACAAATATCGCCTGTAATGGGAAACTCCAAGACGGGCAACAGCTGCAGGTTGTGGACAGAGTTAATTTTACTTATTAAAGAATACAAATAGAGTCTTCCCACAGAGGAGCTCTGTTTGCCAATTCCAAAGGGACAGAAATACTGCTGTATGTGGTAACAAGCGAGTGGAAGGTTTCCTCAGTATTTTCTACTTCCTCCATTTCTGAAGAATGAAGACTCGGAAGAAAGTCTGAGAGACTGAGGCAAACTCACAGGTTAGTGTACGGCCCAGGATCAGTCCTTGCCGGTAACTAACAAACCTACCAAAGTGTCAGTGTCTTTGGAAAAGAAAAATGAGGAGCTCTGCTTTTGCCAGGGTGGTGCCCACTGGGCACGCTTCACAGCAGGCTGGAGGATCCATGTTCAGGGTTTCAAGGTATCGGTATGGCCTGGGAGCTGGGAGCTGTGCCAGGGTGGACCACATCCATCTGGTTCTGCCCCTCAACCTCTCGCACACCCCCTCATCTTCACCAGGTCCCAGGCACAGGACATGAAGGAGAAGACCAAGTGGAACTGGTGCCACATTGCGTGACTTGACCGGGGATGCTACAGGGCACAGCTGTGCACACCGTCTTTCCACAGCTAGTGTGCATTCATGCTTCTATGGTGATGGAAATAAAAACTAAATTAAAATTCCTCAAGAATTTATAAGGAAAAGCTTTCATTGGAATGTAAGCAAAAATGAAGGGAACACGACTCTGGCAAAATCAAATGGTCCTCCAACAAAGGAAATTACGAGAAGAGGGGCGAAAGGATCCAGTGTAAGAAACTTCAACAGGCACACGTCTGAAGAAGTGAGTCCTGCTGGCCTTTGACAAAACAAGGAGACCAGATTCACAGGCTGCCACTGTGGGCTGCGTTCCGGCTCATTATCTCAGCTCCAGCCCTTGCAGCTCTGGAAGGGCGCTCATGGGTCCAGGAGCACTTTCATTTCCAGATGACTTTCCAGGAAGTCTCCACCAAGAGGTTCTGCTGGCATCCAAGGTGAACACTGGCGAGTTCTGGGTGTCACTCAGCAGAGTGTGGGACCAGAACTCGCAGAAGATGCGACCAGCATTTCCACGACTCCTGAAAGTTATTTTCTCCATCTTCGTGTCCTTACTGTTGAAGGAGAGTGAGATAGGTTAAGTAAATTTAGATCTAACCAGCCCTGTTCTGCAACTTTTTTTTTCTTTCTTTCTTTTTTTTTTTTTTTTTTTTTTTTTGGCAGAACCAGGCCCTTGCGCTTGCCAGGGAAGCATTTATTCTAGTGAACCATCTCCTGGACCCTCTGTAACTTTTTTGAAATAATTAACAAACCAAATCCAAAGTTTGAGGTTATAAAGGATTCAAAATAAAATTCAAGTTTGCCCTCCTTTTGGTCACCTACTGGGCAGCTGTAGGCCCAAGGAAAGAGCCAGAGGCCTCAGCAAGAGCACCTTTAAGTCCACATCTGCCTCAGAAGAAAACACAAATCAACCTTCAATGAATGACAGGTGGATGGCTAAGGGGTTTGTATGTCCTCTGCCCCTGTGCTGGCCTCTGGCTGGCTCAAGCCCATAGGTCCTGGCCACTCCCAAGGCTCACCCAAGTGTAGAGTGAGGTCTCCCCTCTGCCCTGCACAACAATGTGGTTCCCATGTCACACAGAAGCATTGTAATTCTGCTGCTCCCGTCTTGCAACAAGGCCACTTACAAGGCAGAGCTCCTCTGGAAGGGTGGAGTGACTGGGCCTGGAAAGGGCTATGCGACTCTACATGGACCCAAGAATTGCCAGGACTAAGGGCCAGGAATTTTCACAATTTAAATGTGAGCACACATTCATGCACATGCTTGATAAAGATGTAAAATATAAATGGCAGGGGATTTTCCCAGGCAGAATAATGAGCAACAAAGACCATTCAGAAAAAGGGCTGGAGCACCCGTGTACAGAGACAAGGTGAGAGGACCACTGACTGGAAGGGGACCCAGGAGTGTGGCTGCAGCACCCCGTGATGGGGACCAGCAGGAGCGGCTGCTGGATGTGGTCGATGGTGCTAGAAAGTAGATGCCTGTTGTGAAACTAAAGGCGAACAAGTGTTATTAATCATGACAAGTTCTAAGCCTGGAGAAGGTAGTGAAAAATGTAAATATGGAGTAAGACAGGAAAATGAGAGGCTAGACTAGGACAGAAATGGCCTACGCAGACATCAAAACATGAAGAATAATCTGGACAAAGTGGACACAAGGGAGTGCTGAAGCTTCACATAACGAGGAGCAAACTCAGGTTCTGTGGCTCCTGTGATCAGCCCCAGTTTGCAGAAGCGGGTAAAACACAGAGACTTGAGTATAAAAGAAGCAGAGGCGGGACTGGCACCCAGGTCCAGCACCTACTCCTAGCCACTCATTGTTCCACACAAGGGGCAGAGCTCAAGCCAGCGCCAGCCATCACACTTGCTCAAAGGCAGCTTTTGTCAAACCGAGAAAAGAATCCTCAAGACTGGGAAGCCCAGCTTGTCGGCCATGCCTGATTCTATGCAGACTGATTTTGTTAACTCCATCTTTCTTCCTTTTGTTGCTGGTGCTGGGAATCGAACCAAAGCCTCAGGCGTACCAAGCATGTGTCCTCCCACGGAGCTACATGTATAACTCCCTCAGCACTTCATTTTGGTCCTGGGGCACCCTGGTTATGTGCTTAAATATTCTGCAGTGTGTGGGTGACCTCGAGCATGAGCAGACTGGGCCTTAGAGGCAGTGAAATTGACTGGCTCTCAATCACATAATCTGATTGTACTATAGACGGTGTCTGGAAAATGTTTGAACACTGCTACGGTTTGTGTCTAGGTGTCCCCCCAAGCTGCATGGAGTCTTGGGATGGCTTCTAGAGTTTGTGATTAATTCATGATCCAATGCAGGAATTATAGGTGTGAGTGCTACGCCTGCCCTTGGGTGGGGAATCTGCCTGCAATGTAAGGAAGGGAGAGAGGCTTGCTAGCGGCCACAGCTGCTGCTCCTCCCTTTGTTCTCGGTCGTTTTCCACTGCCATGAATGTCAGCTCTCTACCATGCACCACTTTGCCTTGGAGCCAGCTGAGTATGGGCAGAAACCCCCAGCACCTGTGAGCTAAATAAACTTTTCCTTCCTTAATTTGGGGTGTTGGGTATTTTGTCCCAGCAACAAGAGAAAAGTAACTGAGACAAACATCCATTTCTATAGGCTAATAATTACACTCATGCATGGTTTATACATACCAAAGCAGGTGTGCCTGTACAGACACAGTGGGAATGCCAGGCTTGCTCAGTGTCTGTCAAGGAGAAGGCAGGTGGCCCTCGCTGGGGCTATGCAGACACCTCATGGCTCCAGGCACGAACACTGACTTCAGATTGTCTCCCAGCTGTGTGGCTCTGTGATTTTTTTTTAAATATAAAGCCAAATGCTCCTTAGATTTCTTTGCTTCAAAGTCTGTGTGGAAGCATATATATAAAGAAATTCAAAGATAGTACAGGGAAGTCTGACTGCATGTGCTTTATTTTTATGAACCCTATGTGAAGTTCTGTGGATATTTACTATGAGATTTGATCCAAAGAGCAAAGGACTCTGATGTCATCACAGTTGAACTTGTTAAACAGTGTTGTATATCTAATGCACAGTATGATGAATGTTGTAAGCCACAGATTCACAATACACACACACACACACACACACACACACACACATACACACCACAGAAGTCAGCTTGCCCGGCAGAGTCCTGGGTCTTTCCCTAGAAAAAAGTGTGATAGAAATACCCTCTGCTTATGCCTGATCTATTTTCGATAGCTGAAACCAAAAATTACAAGACTTTTAGTTTGCATCCTATTCTAGAGCAGTTGGTTTTACACCAGGCTCCAAAGACATGTGCTTGATTTTATATTCCTCTTTCCTTCTTCTGACACAATTTAGGAACATCTTGCTCCTTCCCAGTAATCAGAACATGAAATACGACCTGGCATCCCAAACGTAACCCAAGGGGCTGCTCAGCACGTCTGGACAAGGCTCTGGGGACCTCAGCACAAATGCTGCAAGAGCACATGCGGGCAATGTCATTGAACAGGAAGAAAACAGATGGCTCTTGGCCTTGAATTTATGCAGGCAATTATCTGTGTTCAGGACAAGTTCGATTAAGTAGCCGTTTCAACCAGGGAGCAGCTAACAAACAACTGTCCACACATTTTCCATTTCAGAATAAATGACTTTTCCCCACTTCTTCCTGATTCTTTGTCCTGGGTGAACACATTTGACATTTTCAGTGGGCAACAGATTTCTCCGCACTTGCTTTGTTTTGTTGTAGAATCTTCACTCTAACTGCCTTCGACACAGGGAGCAGTATGGCCTGGTGACCAGGAGCCTGTGCCTCAGGAACTGATTTAAAGTCCTTGAATAACTCACCATTCTGCACTTCATTATCTTATTGTTTTTCTTGAGAGACACAACCCCATGAAACTTTTGTGAGAAGACAGAATTTGGAGGAAAATGTCCAGTACATAGAAAGGAGTCAACCAAATTTTAGTGCCCTTGTGAACATGCATATTTCAAGATACAGGCCTAGAACCATTCCTGTTTTCTATAGGCTGATGGTTCTTTAAAAATGTGATTTAAACCAAATGGAAAACTAGCTCAGTCTCAGTGATTTAAAGTTTTCCCTGGATGATTCTTCATTTTTCTCCTTAACTAAACACAAAAGTGTCCCTTCCCAAAGTGGGATAACCACGAGAGCAGGAACGCTCCTCCTCGACCCCGAGCCCTGTTATATTGCTTGTCACACAGGGACTTGGAGACAGCCTTCCCATCACCACCATGTCAGCGTACAAGAGGCCAAAACCCTAGTGGAGTCAGTCACTGGCTTATTGTGAATACAGTGGTATTTCCACACACTCAGCTTTGTCCTGCCCCCGGAGTGTTATGGGAGCTCTCTGAGCACACAGCAGGAATTAGGGCTGCAGGGGTTTCTGCAGCAGCAGGAATAACAGCCCATGTAATCCTTGGTCCCCACTGCTAGGGCTTCAAGGAGATTCTCCTGCAGCTGGACTTCTTTCCTCCAGGCCCTTAACCAGCTCTGATTAGGAGGATAAAGGACACATTCTGTATTGTACTCAAAGGAGCAGTTTTGCATGGATCATCTTTGATTGGCTTGAGCAAAAAGCCTAAGTCTTCCCTGACAAAATTCCAGTCATGACGTACACTCTGGGTCTCCCTTTCCTAGAGAAGGAGGATGGTGTCGGGCTGTTGGCAAATAAAAAGCACCTTCTTTTCTTACCATGAATTAAGACAACAACCATGAAGCCCATTCCAGAGTTTGATTTCATTTTCTGTACTTAGAGCTCCAGTTTTATCTGACAGATAATGTAGTATGCACTGAATGTTTAGCATGTACACCATGTACTTTAGGTCCAAATATGTTGTACACATTCTAGCTCATGAGCCAATGCATTATCTCATGTAGCTGTCACTGTTGGGCGTGTGCGTTCCGCTTTCATGCTGTATGTTTCAAGTACAGTACACTGTCATCAGCCACCGTCACCTCGGACTTACTTTGTGGAAATGGAAACACACAGGCATGAATTCTTCCTTTCCTCTATCAAAATAGGAGCTAGACTGAAAAACCTTGCTGAAGTACCAAAGTCCTAAAGCTCTCTTCGAGGTCAGGATGCCCACAGAGTGCCAGGTCGCCTTGCTGAGCTCTGAGCGCGCCTCGCACCCCTCCAGTGTTCTCTGCACACAAAGATCCAGGGATACAAAAACTGTGCTGCCCAGAAACTGAGGGAGCGAAATCCTTCCACGAGGTCATCCAAAGTGTATATATCTACTCACTGTTGCCTAACCCCATTGCTTCAAAAGTTTAGTTTTTAAATTTTGATAGTAAAATTAAGCTATAATAATGAACTTTCAGGTGAATTCCAAACACTGTCAAATACACACAATAGTAATTATATGATACATTCTTTTATATGTGCAGTGCTTACAATTTTTCAAAATGGCTTCCACCATAGTGCAGTAGAAATGTATATTTTTTGAAAGAGCTTCCATATGAGTATTAGAATAAGTCTAATAAGTATTAGTCTAATATGAGTATTAGACTAAGTCAATTAAATGAACATTAAACATTTCTAAAATTAGCACCTTTGTAACACAACTAAAAATGTAGTAACAAAATCAAACATAAAGGTATAGTTCTCACAGCCACTGCTTGCATTCAACTCCATTGTATTCCATTAGCACTAGAATAAATACCAGTGGAATCAAATTGTTAGAACACCCCAACAAACACATGGGCATGTTCTGACATAGATTCTGCATTAATGAAATGGAAAAGGTTGGTAATTTCAACAAATGGTGCATAACAACTGAATAAAAGAAAATGAAAGAGAAAGAAATAGAGAAATAAGGGAAAGGGAAGGGAGGACAGTGGAGAGAAGGAGAGAGGAAAAGAAGAGAGGGGAGGAGAAGGGAGGGGAGAGGAGGGAAAAAAGAGAAAAAAATTAAAGTCTAAACTAAAGGTTCTAGACAAGAAGCAGACCTAAGTACAAGCCTCAGAAACCATCTTCATGACCTTGTGTTAGGCAAATATTCCTTAGGCTTCATGTAGAACCAGCTGTAGAAGAATAAGTGGACTCTGTCAAAATTGAAAATGCTTCCCCAAAAAGCAGCTAACAATAGCAAAAGAGGCCAAAATAGAGGGAAATAGCTACAACACAAATATGTGACCAAGGGCTGTTTCAGATTGTACTTTCGCAGTCCTACTGCTGAATAATGAAAAGACAAATAACTAGTTAAAAAATAAACATGAGGGAACTTGCATGTCACTTAATAATAAGTCAGGTAATCACTATACAGATGTAGATTTTAGTCGAAAGTCATTAGCCTGCACAATTAAGCTTTCTACATACTTCTATTTAAACTACACATCAAATATAACATAATATACATTTCATTAATACTGATTATTTTTACAAAGCCCTACTCCTCTTGTGAAATTGAAGCTGCCCAAGAAATAAATTAGATTCAATATTTTAACAAAGAATTAGAAACTGGACTGGCCTGATAGCTCCATGGGCTAAAGCGGCTACTGAGGCAGAGCACAGCGGCAGGGCTTCAAGCCCCGGGCCTGGGCTGCCGTCCCCGCCCCTGGGGCGAGCTGAGACAGCGACTGAGACTGGTGTGGTGGCGTGCCCCTGTAATCCCAGCACTTGGGAGGCTGTAACAGGAGGATCGTTATGAGTCCGATCTAGCAGTGAGACGCTGGACACCCTGTAGACCCTGCCCTAATTACAGAAAAAAAAATTAAAAATTAATTTACTACCTTGTGTGGCTTAAATACTGACAATATGTAGAGTCTACACCCCTCATAGGTTTTTCTGTGTTTCATACTTCTCAGGTCAAACTATTATTTGTCACATTCCTTGAATCTTACTTCCTAGCACAGAGGAGAGATCCTGTCAGGAGGAGGTAGGGAAGTACCAAGGCAGATAGAGCTCCAGGACCTTTCATGTTGATTGTCATTTGGCCATCTGGTCTCCCCATAGGACCGTTTTATTAGCTTCTGTCTCTGCCTCTCTCTCTGTCTCTGTCTCTCTCTCTGTATCTCTGTCTCTCTCTCTCTCTCTCTATCTCTCTCTCTCTGTCTCTCTCCCTCCCTCTCTCTCCCCTGTCTCTCATCCCCTCTCTCCCTCTTCTTCTCTCTTTGTCTCTCTCTTCCACCCCCTCTCTCACCCTCTCTCTTTCTTCCTCCTCTCCGTCTCTCTCCCCACCTCCCTCCCCGTGTTTTCCTTCAGTTTCATACACCATGATTTACCAAAATGGCAGTAAAATATTTGAATTAAACTAGCCAATTAATTGTGAAGCCACATTCTTTACAAATTTATCCTAGTGAAAAACTGAATCAATTGTATGAGTGATTTAGATGCACATAAAAGAATATAGAACTGTGGTTTGGTTATTTGCATATTTATAAAATGCTTTTGGTTTTTCAGTCTTATTTCTTTTATTTTTCACTTATATATGTCAAGGACTAAAATGTTTCATAACAAATTTAACACAACATATATGTCAAAATGTTTATGATCCTAAAGACTGCTGCTAGACTGGCACAATCATTGTGGAGATCAGTGTGAAGACTCCTCAGAAGAGTAGGACTGACTGGAAAACCCATTCAAGCCAGCTATCTCTGTACTGGAAATTTTCCCAGAGGAACTGAAAACATTATATCATAGTGATATATGTGTACCTATGTTTGTAGCAGCACAATTTGTGATAGCAAAATCTTGGAAAAAACCAAGATGTCCATCACATGAGGAATAGTTGGAAAAGATGTGGTGTTTCTATATAATGGAGCATTACTCAGCTGTTAAGAATAAGTTTGAAGCAGTTATACTGAAGTGGATGCCACTTGAACATATACTCATAAGTGAAATAAACCAGACACACCTGTGTAAATATCGTATAGTCTCCCTAGTATAAGAAGTGAAAAGAAGAAATACAAATAGAAATGTACAACAACAACTAAAAACAGTTGAGTCAGATAGGGCAAAGTGAATGGCATATGCTGCAGGGTACTAATCCGCTTTTCTTCTGGATGGTTAACAACCTAAGTTCACAGATCAAAATTGGAGAAATAGAAGAGCCACAAGGCCAGCCAACATTTTTATCCTAGCCTTTCAAGGTCAGCGAGGACTCAGGACATAGAAGAACCTGTACTGTAACATCATGAAACTCAGTTGAGCTCCAAATTTTCTGAACAAGGAGATTATGAAGCCACAGAGGAAAGAGATCGAAGTTCTTTAGTGTGCCTGGGGAGAGTCATATGGAGAGAAAACTTTCTCTCAGGCTCTCACAGAGAGCAAACTGGTCAAGCATTGGCCATGACTCATCCACATGGATGACACAGACAAAGGATCTACAGAATAAGGTACAGGACTACAAGATAAACCCTGAGGGGACTTCAGTGACCTCATAAGAAACAAAAACTACATGTTTTCATACATAGGTCTTGCTCTATGTTGGTCTTAGCCATCCAGCAGAAAAGTATGAAAATAAGGTATACAACGTGGGGCCATAATAGTAAGTTGAGCTGTAAATGGCTATGGTCAAGAACTTCTTCAGATAACTCACTATTGTTGTGGAATGCTGTGTTGGATTGTGTTGTCTAGTCCAGACACCTAAATTGGTTGAATGAGAATGGAGTGCCCATCTTTGACAGTGTAGACAAAAGAAGGGGTATAGAAAGGAAGAATCATGATGTGTGTGTATGGACAGTATAGTTGGGATAGATAACACTGTTCTTCTACATAATTCTATGAGAGGCAAGATTTGCACTAATGGTGGTTGGACAGGATATTATGTCGGCTTCTAGTACTATGGACAACCACTAGGAAAATAACAAGGTAGAAAGTATTCAAAAGATTCAATAATTCAGGTATAAAAAATAAGATCCGTAAAGAGCTACACTCTCTTAATTTACTGATAAGAGACATCAGCTATCATAATGTCTGTAAGTATAATATCATGTATGCATCTTGTACGATACCAAAACATTATGAAGACACTTTGCAATGTATTAATTTATCAAATCTGTCCTGTTAAGGTGTCTTGAAACTGTCTCATTGATATTTGTACTTCAATAAAATAAAAAAGAAATAAAATAGAAATGAAAAGATGAAAGCCCAAAAATAAATAAAAGTCATTGAAGAAGAGAGAGAGAGAGAGAGAGAGAGAGAGAGAGAGAGAGAGAGAGAGAGGCCACTGCTCTCTGCTTAGGGAATGAAAGTGTAATGATGACTTAGCAAAACAGCAAGGATTCTGACATTAAGTTAAAATATTTGTTTTCCTGAATTCAAAATCAAAATTGGCTCTGTTAGCCAATTTAAAAGTGTCACTGGTTTACAATTAGAAAAAAAAACCAGAAATGAAAGCTTATTAAGTAAAGATTAATAAAGGAAATGCATATTTTTGCCAATCAACTACAAAATAATTGGCAAATTAAGTTGCTACATTGAGAAAGTAATACAATGGACAACACGAATTTTTGCCAGTGGAGCAAAGAAATGAAAGGGCTATAAGTGGGAAAAGAAGTCAAGCTGTCCTTGTTGGAAGGGGACACAGCATGTCCTCAGAAGACCCCACAAGAGAAGACCTTCAGAGCAGATCAACACATTCAGTTGACAACAAAATCAATACGATACGAAATTAACAAAAATCAATAGATTTTCTATGTGCTAATAATAGATTAGATCAGAAAAATAATGCCATTCACCATAATTTAAATAAAACAAAACCCTAGGACTCAATCTACATAAGTAAATGGAATACATAAAAAATAGCAAACAACAAAGAAAGTGAAAGAGATCCCAGAAGATGTGCTGGAACCCACTCCCATGGCGGAGGGGAGGGATGGAGGACCGGGTGATGGGGAGAAGGGGTGATCAAGGAGTATGCCTTGAAGCCCCTCCAAAGTGAAGCTCGGCAGGCAGGCAGGTACGTAAGGGGTAGTGTGGGGCAGGAGCGAGCCACGTGCACTTGGTGCGGGTCCACATCCACCAAACGAAACTCCGTTCATCTGTTACAATCAACAAGCACTGTGCAATCAAAAGGTGTGGAAAATATGGCAAAACAAGCACATACATGAGACAATATTCAACTTTATTACTAAGAGCAAAATGAACTATACGGAATGGAAGTCACTTTGGATACTCCAGCAAGTCACTTTCACAGGTTCAAATGCTTCGAGGTTGTAGAGCTCTGTAGATTCTAGTTGTGTCAAACTGTAATAGCAGTACCATAAAATCATATCAATAAGTTAAAATGCTACCCTATATACATAAAAATCTGTCATAGCTTTCACACCATTGATTTAGCAACTCTACACCATGCAATTAATCCCAAGACGTTTATTAAATGTGAAAAAGTATTCTTTAAAGTGTTAGAGCATGTAGCCTGCTTGTCATTGCTGAAACGCCTACATCGTAAAGGAAGAGAAGTTAATTTCGGCTCCCAGCTTGCAGAGGTTTCAGTCCACAGCCAAAGGTCTCCAGGGCAGGATGGCGTGCAGCGGTCTGATGGAGAGCAGCTGCTAAGGAATGGCAGCCAGAAGTAGAAAGAGCAAGGGAACAGAGGTGGGAGACATGTTTGCCCAGTGGCCACCTCTTCAGAGCAGGCTTTGCCTTCGTACACCAAGCCAGGCATAACCCAGTCTCCCTCCAGCTGTCCATAGGGCCAGCCTATGAAGATGGTATGGCTTGTGTCTAGGTGTCCCCAAAGAACCATGCAGTCATGGGGTGGCTTCAAGTGCTTGTGATTAATTCATGATCCGGCACTGGGCTATGGGTGTCAGTGCTGCACCCATCCTGGGACAGACAGCCTGGATGCAGTTCAAGGAAAAGAGAGGTAGCTACAGCTGCTCCTCCTTTGCACTCTGCTTTTCTCTGCCACCATGAGCTGCTGTCCTCTGCCATGTGCCACTCCATCTTGGAGCCAGCCAAGTATGGACTGAAATCTACACAAACTGTGCGCTGAATAAACCTTTCCTTCCTTGATTTATAGTGTCAGGCCTTTTGTCCCAGCAAGGAAAGAAAAGTAATGGAGACAGAATTCATAAAGCTCTAGGGGACAGCTTGCTATACATCACAACACAACATTATCAGAAAGGAAATATCTGTTCAGAAAATCTGAAATATTAAAAATCTTTTTCATTGAGATGTTATATTTTAAACAATAAATCAATACATCCACTAGTTAAGAAGGCACGATATAACAATATGTAAAGTGTTTGCATAAGCAAGTCAGTAAATAATAATGTTTCACCTAGAGTAAAGTCATATTGATAACGCTTAAGATTCATCATATTATGAATATCTTCTACTTGGTTTTTGTCATATCAAAATCATATTCAAATTATAGTATAAATTATCTATAAAAGCAAAATACAACTATCTCTTAAAATTTATTATTTAAAACACAAAATATATTCAAGAATCATGTTATTGTTCTTACAAATAATCAAGGTATAAAAATATTTCATTAAACTGTACAACAATGAAAAAAGTCTAATTATAAGAAAATAAGAAAGAAAATGTAATTATAAAAACTTTATAAAGAGAAAAAAAAGAATTTTGCTTCTCTCCCTATAAATATCCTTGTAGTGTTTCATGTGAACTTGTTGTAAATATGCTAAATATATGCAGAGTTGAAATAAGCCATCCACATTTTTGCCTCAAAGAACAGAATTAAACCTTACTGACAGCTGGCAGTGTGCACAGCTATGAATTTCTACTCAGTGAAGCCGACAGAGCAGAGGCAAGATGAAGAAGGGTGGCAGCAGGGGAGGGGAAGAGAATTCTGAGCCACTGGTTCACTGCATTTTTAATGCTTGTAGTGATATGACTGCATAATTCTCAAAAAAGAGATAAACACTAAGCCTGTGGATACAACTAATTCTGTGTTCATTCATAAGTATTTGTATAATTCAGGAAGGGCACAAATATAAAGTCAAAGCATTGTTGTAAATATTTAAATTAATGGCTATGAAATCCCTGATACTTAATAATTGGTAGGAAGAACTCGCTGTTGGCCCCGCTTCGCTGTGCTGCTCTGTGCGGCCCCCTCAGCGACCTTCGATGTCAGCATCGTCACGCACACTACGTAGGGTGAGACTGATTGCTCTTTAGTGAGTTCAAACAGGATGGAGAATGCTTGGGAATTTGTACTTTACTATTAGCTAAGTTCTCACAGTACCTGGTCTCTACAGTAAAGGTCTTACTACTGAAATAATGTACAATACTTAACATATTAAAATACTATTTCATGTTCTAGTAAAATTTAAATGTTAAAGAATATGACATTGACAAGGCATTTCCTCGTCAGTGCTTCGGCTCATAAACTGCACACCAGAGGAAGCAGAGAAGCACAGCTACAGCGCTGCCCTGCTCTGCGGGGCAGGAGGCCCAGGAGCCCCCAGGGAGTCCGCCCACTCTGAGTGTGAGGCTGTGCCAGGGAAGGCGAGGTTCTTCCAGGCAGAAGGGCAATGTGCACCACGTACATAGGGGAAGGAAACACCTCAAAATACGAATTTGGTTGGAAGCTCAGTGTTAGCCTAAATGGTAAATGAGGGCAGGTCATGAAGTAGATGTCTGCTACAGGGAAACACAAAGAGCACCGTGATTTGCTTGGTGGACTGCAGTACCATAAATAGCTAGCACCTGGCTATTGTCTTTAGGTAATGAGAAGAAACTAATATGCGTCTTACTAACCACACTCCATCAGTAGATGGTACTAAGAATGTGCAAATGTGAAGCCCATGACAAACGGGGAATGATTGCTACTGTGATCTGGAAATACTCTCTTCTGCATATATGTGAACTACACAAAATAGACCCACGCTCTTCTCTTGTTCAACATCAAACAGAATGGAGGGCTTCCCTCATTCTGGATGAACTGTAGCAAAAAGTTCCCCTCTCAACCAAGCTGTCATTTGCCCAGTTAACTGTTCCTGTTACTTCTGTCTCTTAGGAAGAGCTGGTTACCGTGGTGAACAGCTGCTCACTATGATTCACAGCATAAGAACCAAAGTCAGCCAAGTACTCTGCCTCTATAATTCCCCTCTCAACTCCATAAGAAACTCCCACCCTGGGTCCTCAATGCCTGATATTTTATAAATTATTCCAATCTGTACTCATCAACACAAAACAAATCTGTCTCAAAACCTGGTTGGCACCTGGTGTTTCTGTTTGCCATCACATCTGGTGTGTTGGCCAGGAAGACTGACTGTGCTGACCTCTCTGGTCACTACCCATGGTCCTGAAGGATAGAGCAAGGCATCTCCAGGTCCCAGAGGGAAGGCGAGCCCTTTACAGTTCATAGGTTCCCTTAGAGGTCTACAAAACAATTCTTGGCATGCCACTGAGTTGCTCACATCAGACACAAAAGCGAGGAGGATGCAGTCTGTTCTGGTCACAGGATAAGGGAAGACCACAGGGGGCACCCTAGTCAGCCTGTCAGCCCTGCCCAGCTTGAGCAGAAGAGGCTGAGCAACTCTGATCAGTCAAGACCACTCTCAAGGGCAGGGGTTCGATGCTTAACCTCCGAGTGCCTGTGGAATGGGAGCATGAGTGCACAAGCTGTAGGTCGCTGTGTCTGTGCACCGAGACTGTGTAGCTCTGGGCTTGGAGGCTCATCAGGCCCTCAGCACGGTTCATGGTGATTGGCCTATTTCACAAAGGATGAAGTACCTTCCTAAACTAATCTGTGCATAAGTCCCTTTAAGGGACACAGCCAGGGAGGTATCTGAATGGTCTTTCTTTCTCTCTCTCTCTCTCTCTCTCTCTCTCTCTCTCTCTCTCTCTCTCTCTCTCTCTCTCTCTCAGAGGGACACCCACCCTTTGTAGTGCCATTGTTCAAGGGTACACAACTGTCTTAGTTACTCTTCTCTCATTGCTGGGACAAATACCTAACACCCAAAATGAAGGAAGAAATGGTTTATTTAGCTCACAGTTATTGGGGGTGTCAGTCCATACTTGGCTGGCTCCAAGGCAGAGTGGCCCATGGCAGAGAGCAGCAGTTCATGACAGTGGAACAACAACAATGAGCAATAGCTAAAGTCTGTCTCTCTGTCTGTTATATTCCATTCAGGCTCTCTGCCCCAGGCTGGAGGAAGTACTCACACCCGTAATCCCAGCAGTACTAAAACCCATAATCCCAGCCTTAGATCACAGGTAATCCCAGTGAATCATGAGTTAATCACGAACTCTAGAAGTCCCCACCCCATGACAAATGAGGCTTTGGGGGGACAACTAGACACAAGCCATAACAACACATACATTGGAAGTGAGAGATGGGAGCTAATTAGTCAAACCCAGTCTTTGACTGCAGGACAAAGGGCTTTGATGAGATTATAGTTAAAAATGAAACCAAGCTGCTTGAAGAAAATAGAAGAGCTGAGTTCTTCCTGAGAATTTCTCCCTGGCACCTCTGCCCACCAGTGCACTTGTGCCAACTCCTATAGCCTCACTCCCCATTCCTGAATTGTCTACTTCCAGGCAATTAAACTCACGCAGGTGAGCCTGGTGCACTCAGCCACCAAGGCCCTCCCTCCAGAGCCTCCTGCGCCTACTCTGGTCGTATATTGTCACTAGCACCCAGGACGGCTGTCAGCAATTCCCTCTGAGCTCCACATTTTAAGTGAGAAAAGTTGGGCTGTTGGCCTGATGAGGTGCCAAGCACCTCCCAAGGTCTCCCACCACAGGCAGGGAATCAGTCAAGTGCTTCTCAAAAAGACAGCAAAGAGGGAGGACAAGCAAAAGTCCACTCTCTCTGAAAAAGGGTCGCTATCACCAGAGCAATGAGTACTCCAGCCTGTCGTCCTTCTAGGCACACACTGCATCCCGGAAGGACTCCACCCCCTACTGCCTCTGGGAAGAAACTCCTCTCAGGTTAGAAGTTATCATCTCTCACCAGTCCTGTCTGCCTCCCTTTTCTTTCCATCACCTTGCGCTCCAGGGCTCTCAACCCATCCAGCCTTTTAGGCTGCTGCCTCCAGGAACCACCCGAATTACACAACCAGACTTGGAAGATGCATTCTTATGCTGTGGGCTGCTATTGTGGAGGGTCCTGAGGTGGAATACAAAGGCCAGCTCCCTTGGGAACAACTGTACAAAGGTTTAAGAGCTCTACCACTATTTGGGGTCAGCTCTAACAACAGATTCTGCATGCCCAGACAGCCTGTTCCCTGCTCCCTTCCTGCTCACCATCACAGCTTCCTAGCCCTGAGACTGGGCCATGGACCACTGGCCTCTGATTGTGAAGCTCCATCATGGGGCAATCCCCACCCTCATCAATGGTCTCCTGCCTATAAAGCCAGTTCAGGATCTCCAAGCTGCCAATGCCACCCTGACTGCCCTCCATATTTTTTTTTTTCTGTATTTTAGGGAAGGTTCTACAGGGTGTTTACAGTCTCACTACTAGATTGAACTCATAGTGATTCTCCTGTTAACATCCTCCCAAGTTCTGGGATTATAGGTGTGCACCACCAGGCCCAGTTTCAATCACCATCTCAGTGCACCCTGGGGGCGGGGCCTCTATGGCAGGCCTGGGGATTGAACTTCTGGCCCCTGCACCTGCTTGCAGGTGCTTTAAGCCATTGAGCTATTTGGCCGGCCCTTGTCTCCATATATGTTGTCTTGGTCTTCTGCCTACTTGCACACTTGCACACCACCCCTGACCTGAAGAACACCTTCTTCTGCCTTTGCTTGGCCCCTGTCAGCCAGCCCCTCTTCACACAGGCCCCAGTCGTGGACTCAAAAGTCAACTGACCTGCACCCAATCTCCCAGAAGTTCAAAACCTTGTCCCTCTTTGAAAATGCCTTCACAGCTAACCTCACTAGTTTCCCAGCACAAATATCCCTGCACTTCTGATTGGTGACACCCAAGCTGCCTGCAGGAAGGTGCAAAAGCTCTGCTGCAGTATCTGGCAGAAGCCAGTGACAGGCAGGAAGCTCTGCCAATTTCTTGGAGCTGCTGACTTCTACAGAATTTGAATCCTTGAGTTAAAAAAAAAAAAATAACTAGTGATGCATCCTTGGACCATCGGTTTCTGGAAGCTACTAGTGGCTACCTGTGCAAGTACTTGATCCGATCACTAGGGGCTGCCTCGCCCTCACCTTGCCACTCTTCTTCTCATCAACAAAGCTGAAAATTTCTCCCTATGCTGAGACTTACCTGTCCAGGTGCTACACGCTGTCCTGGACATAGTGAACAACTGTGAATCACTCAACCCTGACACACACCTGCCCACAAAGCAGTGTCGAGCAGACCAGCAGGCCACGGCTGGCTAGCACTGACTGGTGAACTGTTTCCAAGACAACCAGACCTAGAATTCACCCCTGACCAATGCTGAGTGCACCCTGTTTTCAGATGGAAGCAGTACTATTAGGAGTGGAGTCCGGCACGCTGGCGTGCTGTGATCCCTTGGGATTAAGCTGTTTTGGACAGAGGTCTCCTATGACTACTTTTCTGCAGCATTTTGGAAACTGGCCACAAATGCTGGCAAACCTGCACTCAAAATAATCCAGTCCAGAGGCCTAAGCCACCATGGGGATCTGACTGAAACATTAACTCCAACTGGAAAAACTTTACCCAGAGAATTAGAACCAGACCTGGCTCCACCACAGTTTCTGTAAGCTCAAGCCACACCTGTGCCCCACAGCCAGCTCGTTCTTCAGCTCTGTGTCCTTTGCCTTGACCTCCCACCATTAAGGATACAGGTGGACTTAGTGCTCACCTGTGCCAACCCAGGCTGGCCCAAGACCTTCGTGACCCATGCAGAAGACACAACAAAAGTACGCGGGATCCTGCTGTATGCAATCATCCCTATTTAAGGCCTATGCATGACCATGAGCAGTGACAACAGGCTTGAATTTTTAGCTGAAAAAATCCAAAAACTAGATTAAATACAAATTACATAGAGCATAGAGACTTTAAAGCTCTAAAACATCTCCCTACAAGAAGAGCTTGTAACCAGTTTAGCCCAAGGACCAACCATACCTGCAGATACCCCTATGCACACACATAACCCAGGTACAAATTGACTACTTTTACAAGTTAAAAAAAGATCTGACTTTAGATCCATATTCCAGAGTTCTGGAGAGTTTACCTAGACCACAAAGCTCTTTAGGCTCACTCTGAAAACATGACACACTCAAGTCCCTGCTCTGGTCACTCCAGACACCAGCCAATCCATGCACCTACGGGGGCTGTTCACAGGATTGCTCTACCCTTCAATACATGATGATCCCTGATTTTTGTCCCTTTTCTAGCTTTTATTTTCACTTACAGATATGCTGGATATCTTGTGCTTTCATCTCAGCTCTATGGATGAATATCCTAAAAGAGTAAAAATACCCAACAAGGTCCTTCCAGGTGAGGTCTACTGAGGATCCAAGGCACATGGATACACCCCTAGATCAGACCAACTCCTTCACTCCTTGTCAGAGGCAATTTAGGGAGAAAACCCATAATAAGGGAAACAAACCACAAACACCAGTGAGAATACTGTCCTGGGGGCCTTGGCTGGGGCCCGTCCTGCAACCACTGGCAGCCCAGAGCTGCTGCTTCTAGTTGAGTCTTGGCTCAAATGATCAGATGTGGCACATCCAGCAAAGATTTGCAGGGGAAGCTGAAGGGGGAAATAGAGCAGGAGAGGCCCTTGTCAGGCTGTCTGTTGCCCAGGTAGCAGTTCCTACCACTTCTGTCTCTTGGACATGCCCAGCCACTATTGGCAGGACCAACCAAAGACAGCCAAGTGCTCTGTCTTGCACTTCCCCTGTCAACTCCATGAAAATCTCCCTCCCTGGGCCTTGCAGCCTGGGATTCTGTGAATTGTCACAGTCAGTGCTCATTGACATAAAATACATCTGTCCCAGATCCTGGGTGTTCCTTCAGTGTTTCTGTTTGCATTGCAGAAGCATACTGCAGAGCTTTTGATCCACGCATTTCGTGTGTGTGTGTGTGTGTGTGTGTGTGTGTGTAGGACTGTGTATGTGTGTTGAAAAGATAAAATCTTGAAGGATATACACTTTGTTTTCTTCACACATTTCTACAGCATGTGTGTAATTTTGATGCCTAAAAGCACACAAAACCCCTCTTTTAGTTTTCTCTGGAAATCCTTTTATTTATTTATTTTTCAAAAACCAAAAGCCATTCCAGTTGTTCTCAGAACTAGTAGGGGGACTTGAAAGAAACTCATTCTACTGCTGAAAATAATACAAATAAAAATTTAACAAATGCCAAGTCAGTCTTCACCCTCAGAGCCCCAGGCCAGAAGGTAGCCAGTGACCTACAGATTCCAGGAGCTGCAGGTCCCAGCAGAAGAAGACAGGCTGGGAGCACCTGCTTCCTGGACAGCACGACCCGATGCTCCAGAGCAGGGCAGCTGAGACTGCCCTGTGTACACCCTGCCCTGAGGCCTGGGCCTGGCCTCAGTCAGCCTTGATGAGCTCCTCCACTTCACAGGTCCAGCCCCTGGGATGTGAGCCCTGAGCAGAAGTGTGTGTTCAGGAGAGTGGCCATGGGAGAGCGGGAAGCTAAGGAAAAGCAGCACCAGTACATGTAAGCCGGCTTCTGAGTCCTGGGAAGCTCCACAGGCAGCTGCCAGCTGTGTTCACTCTGCAGGGCCACCAGCCTTAAGCAGCTCTGTCTCCTACCACTGACCCCTGGACACCTGAGGGAAAGCAGAAGGTCAAGCCACTGCACAGGTGATTCCCACTCCAGTGCACTTGGTGGGGCCTCCTGAGAGGAGGCTCTGAGGAATCCCTGTCAAGTGTTAATTGCTTTGGTACCCCACTGGTTACTCATGTTCGATGCAGTCAATGTTTTCTTCTCAAATACTGTTTTGACACCCATCTCCCCTGTCTTAATCTTATTATCAGCCTCCCAGACACAGGAGCATGGGATTTTGAAGTCAAATTTACTTCTTCCTTGCTTTCATTCACTCATAAATAATTCATTAATCCTACAAATATTGCTGTAAGGAACTAAAATAGTGCTGGTGACACCGAATCAAATAAAACAGTCTCTGCTTTTCAAGATGGTTGTATCTACTTGGCTGGGGCCAGGGTAGACAAATCAAGACCTCTGGGGCAATATGCCTGGTGCTAAGGTGAGACAGGGGGGGTTCTGGGGGGACAACACAGGGAGCCTTCCCAAGGGTGTGCATTTCATCAGGATCTGGCAGGGGCAGCAGACACTGAGCAGAGGGGGAGAAGCTCAGGGGAGACGTGGACCCAATACTGAGGGCCTGCGCAGGCTGTCCAGGCTGCTGCAGGAGCTCCAGGAGCACCGAGTGGGTGCTTGAGGAGACACTGGCATGCGCCCAACTCTTCCAGAAGTGCTACACACCAGGCAGAGAGCAACACAGGGGCCCTGGCCTGGCCTCAGAGCTTGCAACAAGGCAGCTTTGCTCAATCTACACAGTTCCGGGGACCAGTGAAAGGATTTTATTCAAGACTTACGTGTGTGTGTGTGTGTGTAGCATGTGTGCATATGCTGTATGATTCATGACAGGTCTCTGAGGTCAAAGTTCAAGGAAAACAAAGAAGAGTTTTGCCTGGTGGTAAGCTGTCCAGACAGAACAATCCTATTCATTTTCTCAGAACTGTCTTAGGAGACCAGAGGAGGAAGCCTTGTGTTCTTTAAAGTCTTGGGCTTATCACAGAGTGCAATGATCAGGATCTCATGATTGAGAGGTCTTCTGGAGTGCAGGCCTTTGTTGGTGACTGCTTTCTGAGCTTCTCAATAAATATGCTGTGTTTCTTGATAGTTGTCTAGGGCCAGGAGGTGCCTCCACAGGCCCTGCAGCTTTCTCAGGCTTCCTGTGGGCCCCGGGATACAGGACCCAGAATACAGGGCCTCTTGGGTGTGCTGGGGAACAGGACACACTATACTGACTTCTCTTTGTTCTGCTTTTACCTCACTTACAGTGAAAGTCCCATCTACCTCATGCTAGTGTCCGAAGGGTCTCGAAGAGAACAGTTTTCATCCAGTGGGAAGAGAGAAGCTACCTTTAGAACAAATATCTTCATAAATCTGGAACTGTTTCTTCAAGAAGAAATGTTGGAAGCCCGGGAAGATGGCTCAGTAGAGTAAGCGCTTTCCTGGCAAGCACAAAGGCCTGAGTTCAATCCCCAGTTCCATAAAATAAATAAAATAAAATAAAATTCAGGTGAATGTAGCCATGAATTCAAGAAGTTCCTAAATAACCTTCCTTGGATTTTCAAAAGAATGACGTGTACCTTTCATGTTACTCAATGTACTGAACAACGAGAGTACTAATGTGACCAGGTGCCAGACTCATTGACCTTCAGGCCTCTCTTTCAGAGAGACAGACCTTTTTAGGTGAGATTCTAGTGACCGGGTTGCAAATATCAGATATTTGAAGGGAATGAGAATTCTTTGGGCTTTGTGATTGTATCTATAGTGTCTGGACCCAGCTGGAGGATGCTTGTCACCGTGGCGTGGCAGCACGTGCTGTCCCTACTTTGCAGTGACTGGAGAAGTGTGCATTATGTGTTTAATTTTTTTGGAGCAAAGGTAGCATGTTGACGGGTTGTTTTCTTTTCTCTCTGTGTCTGCCTCTCTGTCTTATCTGTCTGCCTATGTCTCTGTCTTTCTCTTTCTCCATTTCTCTCTGTATCTCTGTCTCTGTCTCTGTCCTTGTTAAATACTTGATAAATTTGAGATGCACGTTATCAGGATATATACTGTACGAATCCTCTACCTCTCTTCATCTGTGGTTAATGTTTGGTTTGACTGGAAGAAGGAATCTTAAGACCAGACTTAGTAAATCATGAGTTGAGTATATAAATGTCACACTGAAGAAGTACCTCAACAATGTCTATTTTTAAAACTCATCTTATGGATCAACAACCCAGCTTGGTGGAATGTTTTCCATCATCACTTAACCAAGTAATGGTTCTAAAAGTTTTGTGTATCCACATGGTCTTAGGCCTCATTTTAATGATTGCATTAACTTTTGAGCTCAGGTGGTATTTTTCCTAAAGAGATCTCAGAGCACACTGGCTGAATGTTGGTGTGCATGGCAAATCACTTACTTCCTTACACAACCAGCTCTGTAATAGTTCTTTATGTTTCTAGCAGTCTGTATAGTTCTCGTCTTTGGAGGAAGGTTTTTCACATTTATGAGAATTTCTTGTTTTTAGGGTGGTAAGATGTTTCCACCTTTCTTTTCCCTTACTGTCAATGCAAGTGAGGGTGAGCAGCTAGGGATGTTTTAAACTAGCATGTTAAGAATGCATGTGCCAATATCACACAGTCTCCCTAGTATAAGAAATTAAAAGAAGAAATACAAATAGAAAGAATTTAGTCAGATCGTTAGGGTAAACTGAACTCCATATGTTGCAGGATACTAATCAGCTTCTCTTCTGGATGGTTAACAACCTAAGTTCACAGATCAAAATTGGAGAAATAGAAGAGCCGTAAGGTCAGCCAACATTTTACCCCTAGCCTTTCAAGGTCAAGGAAGACTCAGGACATATGTTACCCCAAATTTTCTGATCAAGGAGATTATGGATCCACAGAGGAATGTGATTGATGATCTATAGTGTGCCTAAGGAGAGTCACATGGAGAGAAAACTTTCTCTCAGGCTTTCACAGAGAGCAAACTGGTCAAGCAATGGCTGTGACTCATCCGCATGCTGACACTGACAAAGGATCTACAAAGTGCAGTACAGGGCTACAAGATAAACCCTGAGGGGACTTCACTGACCTCATCAGACACAAAAACTACCTTCTTTGTTAAATAGGTCTTGCTTTATCTTGGTCTTAACCACCCAGCAGAAAAGTATAAAAATGAGGTATATAAAATAAGGCCATAATAATAAGCTGAGCTGTAAATGGCCCTAGTCAACAACTTCTTTGGATAACGCACTATTATTGTGGACTGGTGGACTGTGTTGGATTGTTTTGCTGAATTCAAGCACCTATAATAATTGAATAATAATACAATACCCATCTTTGACAGGACTAAACAAAAAAAAGGGGGGAGATACAAAGGAAGAACCATTCTTTGTTTGTATAAACAGTACAGTTAGTATACATATGCAGTACTTTTGCATAATTCTATGAGAAGATTTGCACTAATAGTGTTTGGACAGGATTTCCTGTATGCTTCTTGTACTACAGATAACCACTAGGAAGATGTGCAATGTAAAAAGTATTAATTATTGAAACTGTACTATGATTCAGCTTTAAAAAAGATAAGCATACAGCTACATTCTCTTAATTCTTTGATTAGAGGCATCTGCTATAATAGTGTTTGCAAGTAGAATATCATGTATGCCCCTCGTACAACAAAAACCACTATGAAAACAATATGCAATGTATTAATTATTGAATCTGTCCTACTAATTTGATTTGAAACTGTCTCATTGCTATTTATTCTTCAATAAAATAAAATTTAAAAAAAAAGAATAGTTGGTGTGTGGGAGTGTTGTTAGTATTCTTTACAAGAATTTTGCTTAATAATGTCCATTAGTTTTCATGCCTGGTCATAAAAATGCTTTAATTTTTCAATATAAACTACATGACTCAGTTGAGTCTTTTTTTTCTTTTCCTTTTTTTAAAAAGAAATTTAAATGACAGAACTTGGAGAAAGTAGCAAAAAGTCATGTTGGGTGATTAAATTAATGCTCTAATTTTTATTATTCGTGCAAAGCAAATTGGTATAAGCAATGCACACCCCTGAATGCCTCCTCTGCTGCAGAAGCCATGCTGCAAGCCCATCTGGGTGCTGGCTGCCTTGTGCCACCCTTGATGTGGGCACGGCCTTGCTAGTGCATGTCTCATCATTTCAGTGGATGAGTGAGGAAATAGATTTTCCCCCACACCTTTAGGCAAAGGTGAGTTTTGCTTGTTTGGGGTATGTTTTTCCCCTCTTGGTTATTGCTTTTAAATCTTAAATGTTAATAGTCAGGCCATAGGCATGACAGGCAATGATCAGGTGAAGAACCAATGGAAAAGTGTTCAGAAACTCCTATGTGAGTTAACAGGCTTCTGAATGTATCACTGTGGTCCTTTGAGAAGGTTGGAGAAAGTAGCAAGGAGATGCTGTATCAGCTCCTACAGCCTTAAAACAAAGTTGGTGTCTCATTGGACTTTAAAATTGTTCCTATGCAGCTTACTTTATTTTTGTTTAATCAAATGAACAAGAGTATTTTTCCATGGGAAAATAAATAAATAAATATGCTATGCTTGCTGTTTGGGGCTCAGACAGATGCAATTTCCGAGACCCCCTTGGCCAGTTACATCCAGCCCTGCAGCTCCGATCAATCTGCAACAAGCACACTACAGTCTGTGTTTGCACCCCAAGGGGACCAAGTTATAACTCACGTCCAGCTTTTTGCAGTGGCTTTCCCATGCTATGTTGATAGCAATGTTTGTTCTCAACTAACTTAAAGAAGAGATGCTTGATTTTTTCAAGGCACTAAGGACTCAGAAGTGAATAAGAACCAGTTCCTACCCTGAAGTGTCACAGTCCAAGAGACATAAGAGAAAGTCAGAAGAAGGTAGGTACATGCACAAAGATGGAGCTCGCAACTTGACATATTTGCTCTCCTTGAAAGCCTAAGAGAATTTTTTCTCTATCGGTGACTCTCCTTAAG
This sequence comes from Ctenomys sociabilis, assembly GCA_004027165.1. Lineage (NCBI taxonomy): Eukaryota > Metazoa > Chordata > Mammalia > Rodentia > Ctenomyidae > Ctenomys > Ctenomys sociabilis. The sequence goes on along the minus strand of PVKA01001639.1, from coordinate 34,219 downwards.
CACACTATAGATCATCAGTCACTTTCCTCTATGGCCCTATAATCTCCTTGATCAGGAAATTTGGGGCACCACTGAGTTACAGGATCTCACAGCACAGGTTCTCTTATATCCTTAGTCCTCACTGATCTTGAAGGTCTAGGGCCAAAATATTGGCTATTCTTGTAGCCCCTCTATTTCTCTAATTTTTGGTCTGCAAACTTTAGCTGTTAAATATCCAAAAGAGAAGCTTAATGATATTATTACCTTGTAACAGGCAGTTGAGCTTAACATTACTGTCTGTCTGAATATCAAATGCCTTAGAGATAAAATGGAACTGCTATTTTACAACAACCATGGAATTCTAAAATTCCTATTGAAAGTGAAATAAATAATTGCACTTTTTTATATAAAAATTTAGAAATCAAACTATATACACATTGTAGCAGAACAATCCTATGATTTTTTTTCTTGTCTCTTGTTTTCATTACTTTTTTTTTAAAAAATTACTTTAAAGATAGTATAGCAATAATTGGGATGACATTAGAAGCAGTCTGCATTCAGAGGACCAAAATGGTAGGTGTTTCAAGCATGGTTTTAGTATTACAATTGCTGTCTTCAGTGCAGTTGCTTAGTTCACAGATATCAGCATACAGAGTTAGTCAGGGTGAGAATTCTACCTGTTAACTTCTATTTTAAAAAACCTGATGGAGATTCTTAGGGCCATTGCCTTGGTCATCTTGCTTAATGATGACTAATCATGTTTCCTAAATTTTCTCTTTTATTTCTCTTCATTGTTTAAACCTTAAGTTCTCTCTTTCCATTTAACTGTGTTACACCTTTCAGTTTTTCATTTCTTCTTTTCAGTTCTTACACTAGGGGAGCAATATGATAGTACACATGTGGGTCTGGTTTATTTCACCTTTGAGTATATCTTCAAGTTGTATCCACTTATATATGAAGGCTCTGAGTTTATTTTTTATAACTGAGTAATATTCCACTGTACAAAAATACTACATCTTTTTCATCCATTCCTCCAGTGATGGGAATCTTGGTTGATTCCAAGATTTGGCTATCACAAATTGTGCTACTATAAACATAGGTGCACATACATCACTATGATATGGTGTTTTCAGTTCTTTTGGGAAAATTCCCAGAAGGGCGATAGCTGGATTGAATGGGATTTCCAGTCCTAGTTTTTTGAGGAGTCTCCACACTGATTTCCATAATGGTTGCACCAGTCTACATTCCCACCAGCAATGGAGAAGGGGCCCAGCAGGTATGAACACTTTAAATGGCATGAACATTCCTTGAATGAATAAAAGGGAAAAATCACTTTGACTGTAAAATCATACCACATGGCCTACAGAGTTACAATTATTTGGTATTCTTATCATTTGATCTACTTACAGTGTATAAAAATTTCATACTGTAATCATGGGATAAATCATTTGCAATGCGTTTTATTTTATTTGGGTCAAACTCCCCAGAGGAGTGTCATCTAAAGTCATACTTTCTGTATTATTAATGCATTCATTATCATTTGATTTATTTGTTTTAAAATAGAAATATAACCAGATGTAATTTGCATGTTATTATCATTTTTTGCACTACTGCAACATAATTTTCAGCAAAATAATCTTTATTGTAATGTGAAAGATTTAATTATTTATGTTTTCCTAAGTAGTCTCCAAAGAATTGCTAGCACATGTTTGACATTTTGGTAGCTTTGGGGTCAAAAGTAATTTATATCTTTTCCATTTAAATGTTAGTCCATGTTTAAAGCAATTCTTCAAAGAAGATAATACAGTGAGTGAGTGGCTGCATGAAAAGATGTTAATTTCCTCATTAAATGCTTACACGTACAAATCAGACTCATAGCAATGTGAAACTCTAGTCCCAGGAAGAGGGCTGAATTCTTTTAAAAGTGGACAGTGTGTGTCCACAGGATTTGCAGAAGTTAGAAGTACCCCACGGCAGCCACACCTAGCGGGAAGTCCTGCATGCTCCAAAGGATCTCAGCTAACTCCTTTTTCAGTGAAAGAACATTTTTATTGCTACCCAAACAGTTCAAGCTCCAATGATGGAGATTGTTTTAACCCTGAAAGTTGAAAGAACAGAAAGCAATCGAATGACAGCCTGAATTCAATAATATTTTAAAAATTTATCACTATAGCTAAAGTAACATTTATGTCATTTGAAAAACGGACACACATGCAAGTGCGTGGTTTTGTGAGTGAGGGAGGAATTTGTGAGGTTTATTTCAAGCCAACGGGATGAGGTTGTCTACATGGCCAGGGGAAGCAAAGTAGACCACAATTTCAAATGTACTACGGGATGGAGTTCCTGAATGGAAGGGGCAGCAACCCATCAAGTACAGCTGAATCTTCCATCCCCTGGCATGCAGGCTGGTTCTCCAGATGCCGCTGGGGAAGTACCCTGTGTTTCTCGCCTGTCTTCTCCCAGATCAGTGAAAGGGCAGAGGTGCACCCTGGGAATGGACACAGTGTGACAGTCAAAAACAATGAACTCATGAACAGTAAGTTTAAAATCTTGGAAAAAGCATAATTATTAAGATTATGTTCAAAGTATTTATAAACCAGGTTTCGCTCTGATTTATAAAGCATGGTAAACATACCTTTGTATCAAAAAACTTTTGATAGATTATATCATCGGGGACACTGGACACTCACAACATGCAAAGTATTTCAAGGGAACTGTGAACAGGCACAAAATCTGCTGGGTACAGTGGAAGTGCTCCGGTTGCTGCTGGTGATATTTCAGAAAAAAGTAACCAAGATGCCACCCAGAATCCACTTCTTAACAGAATGTGGCAGCGCTGCAATTAGATCTGAGCATGCAATGCTGGGCGTCATGGAGAGAGCTTGATGTGCCTGCTGCACTTGTCCCACTGTGCATCCAGGCCAGGCTTCGCCCTGGGTGATGCCATCATACAGCGGCAGATTGTTCCATTCTGCAGTTGAATGTTGAGGCACAAAGTTTTGATAACTTCTCCGTGTGACTAGAAATCCAAAAGATACTGGATCTGCCAACCTTATTGCCAAAACTCCCAGCTGCAGAGCACAATCATAAGGCACAACAAATAAATCAATTAACCTTGCTTTCAAAAATCACCTCCTGTACATTTATCAAATTAAAGCAAGGCACCTAGACTCACAACCAAGCAAGCCTGCACCAAAGAAAGCCAGGCTGCTGGGTGCCCAGCGTGCGGCAGACCACGGAAGATAGCAGCAGCATCCTGGCCTGGATCATACACCACGGGTCCCCAGCAGGGGCACCCCAGAGGCACCAGGGCAGCTGCATCACCTGACAGGCCAGCCAGTAAATACAAAAGGCGTGCTCGGGGTGCAGCCCCCGGCTCTCAGTTCCTGGGCCTCAGCTTAGCTTTCTCCCTGCATGACGGGACCCGCTGCAAATTCTGTGGCTCATACCCAGTCTCAGAGTCAGCCCTGTGCTCTCACAGGCCCCGCACTCCTCTGCAAGCTGTGCTTGGAACATCGTGTTTTGGTTCTATCATTTATTGAGATGCATTTGCAGTACAAAGGAGTCACACCCACTCTGGAGAACATTTGCATCTCCTGTCTCCATCTTCTTCTCCCCTGACTCCACCCCACCACCTTCCTCCCTTCTCCTTTCTCCTGAATGCCCTCTCCATTTCCAAAATCCTGTCTTGCTCTTTCTGATCATTTATTTTATTCTTTCTCTCATTTATAATTTGGGTTTCTCATGCAATATGTAGCCTTATGTGTCTGACTTATTTCAGTCAACATTAAGGTCTCAGGTATGTTTCCTACAAATGGCATGAACTGATTCTCCTCTAAGACTGAGACAGGAAAACTATACCTGGACCTATCTGGGCACAGGTTTGGGCTCAGCCTTAGCAGTCCATCCAGCTCTCTAAACCCCAGAGCTGCTACTGACCCTTTCTTACCCAACTGCTGCTCTTATACTATTTGCTGAAGGGTGATATGTGACTTCAGCAGTATGGATATTAACAGCTAAGATTAGAATACAAGATCCAGTGGTTGCCCAGCTCACTGGCTACCCACTGAAACAGGCAGTGCTTGACAAGATGACGCTGAAGCCCAGATGCAGCTTGTGGATGTATTGTTAGTTCACACCTCCTGACACGGTGGGGAGTCACAAGTGTGTCCTGTCTGTGTTCATAACATAGCTTGCTCACTGTATCACATTAAGATTCAGCGAGTCGAGAGTGGTAAGACTTGCCACCATTGCTTTCATAAGCTCAGCAGACAAGGCTGATGATAAACAGCAGAAATGCAGAACTGATGATTCAGATATTTTGAGACTCTAATCAAAGGAGCCTGGGGCAAAGTGGAAATTCTGAACAGTAACTACTTATGCAATTGATATTGCACCCCAGCCTTCGTCCAGATTATGGGCAGTAAGAATATTGACAGATACATATAAGCTTTCTTAACAGCTAAGAACATCCAGCTCAACTTCTTCAATACTTACTGTAAAAACATGTTTCTTCTGCAGCACTGACTATATCTTAAGCCATTACAACTGTATATTCAAATCAAGGACCTGATTATTCCGCTTCTCTGTTTTTAAGATGAACTACAATGTTTTGATTATTTAAGACCCATCAATAAAACTTCAAAGCTAGTTTGAAGCTTAAAAGATATCTTGAAGGTTGTATCTTTCTTGAATTTGAAATCCAATTTGGAAATGCACACATCAGAATAGGTTGTTGGAAAAGAGGAACTTTGATTGAAACAGGAATGTAGATTCCTGAGAAGGAACACTATTTATTTAATAAACATGAGAAAAATATTTTTAAATTACCCCAACCACTTCTCCAAGAACTGAAAAATATCTCTAATATCAAGAAGTGAAAATAATATGGTGTAGTGACACATGTGTAATTCCAACACTTGGGAAGCTGAGGCATGAAGATCACTGTGAGTTCAAGGCCAGGCTGGGCAACATAGCAAGACCCTATCTCAAAAAGACAGAAAAAGTATGGCCCTCAATCTCCAACAGCAGGACAGCAAGATGAACTGCAACCTGACTACTACTCTTGAACTTATCAGAGAATGGGAGCCCTAGGATGCTCATGCACTTGACTTTGGGAGGCCAACTCAAGTCTTCAGGATAAACAGGACCTCAAGTTTTGCTTTTGGTCAGCATCATGAGGTGAGCTATTATCTGCTAGGAAATTAGAACTAAGAACATTTTACAGGCCACAAGGACTGAGTGGAGTAGCACCAGAGGGTGAGCCACTGGACACTGCTCTCCAAGAGGGGATTCTGCACCTGCAGGTCTGTCCTCTGTGACCCCAAACCTGAGAGCCAGATTTCAGGGAGAGAGAAGGGCAAGGCTGAAGGTGATGAGGTGCACACTCCCCCCTGCCCTCCCTGCAGAGGCAGATCTGCAAGAGCAGGGACGGAACCTGCCAGGGCACTGATGCAAGGCGGAGCCCCTGTGGGCACACCTTCATGCCAGAGGGTGAAGAACCTGAAAAAAGCCCCACACCTATGATCCAGGTTCTGGGGGCTTCCCCAAGCCTGAAATCAACCTAGAGAGTTATAATGAGCACAAGCCTCTCTTCCACACTCAGCAACCCAGCTAACAAGCCTGGAATAAATCTTAAAAGGAAACATCACCAGAAGAATTATAATTCTCCAACATCCATAACAACAGTAAATTCCAAGATTGGTAACTACAGTAACAATGCACTGCAGATCCAACCCAAATGCTGACCGAATGGAAACAAATCTGACTCTAAATGCACAGCAGGAGGAATGTAAGCATCTGAACCTTCCTCCTGGCTGTCTTGCCCAGCACAGCCAGCATCCAGCACTGAATCTCGAGGCATAGCAGGAGCTGAGGAGTGGTCCTGGAGCATCCAAGGCCTCAGCCAAAGCACTTATGAATGGCCTCCGGACCTGTCAGTCATTGTTGGGAAACGTGCACTGTCAATAGGCAGCCAGCACAGAAAAGAATCCGGTAAGGAAAAGTTCAACAGAAATACTTAAGAACAACAAAAATGGCAGATCGCATCGGTAGACCTAGTTGAGTGTTTGAAATTGATGAAATCCCTAAACCAAAATGCAAAGTAGATGCTGGAAAAAGCAGGGGAAGTGTTTGTGAGCTACAGGACAGCATCACACCTCCTGTCACACAGGAGCCTGTAGCTCTGGCCCATCTCCCCCTGCTTGGAGCAGGTCAGCTACTTTCCTGCACCCCAACTGGGAATTCATTGTTTACCTCCAGTTGTTCTCACACGGAGTCTATCCCTGGGAATGGAGAGGGTGGCTCAGGCCCCAAGTAGTGGTAGCTTCCAGTTCACCTCCTTTCGCTCTGTTTTCTCCACTGCCCTTTATCTCATGTTCTTGGTTCATTCTTTCCTTTGCAAAAGTGGGTCTTCTACAGCATCCCACTGTTCACCTGGGCATGGACACCGCTGTGTAGGCCTTGTGACTCTCTACCTGGGCTGTGTGATGAGCCTGAAGTGTACTTTTTGGCAGGATCTCTGGTGGGTCAGGATGACCTTTTGGCATGCTGGGGTGGAAGCTCCTGGCGACAGCCTGCACTGAGCAGCTCTAGCTGCTGCCCTTGAGGCCCTCAGATATTACTGCTGAGACCACAGACCCTTCCAGTGCTGTCAGCTCACAATAGAGAACTGAGGTAGGTCCGTGCTGTGCGTGGCCACCGCACACAGTGACCTTGCACACAGCCCTCACGTGCCGGGCCCCACCCTGAGCTCCGCCGTGCTCCGCTGTGCTCATGCCTACCATATCCCTCTCTCCGTGTGTGTGTGACACACGTCAGACGCGCAGACACATCTAATCTCATAGTGGCATTTGCTTCATGTAGAACCCAAGCCGACGACCCCATCATGTACTAAATATAGAATATTTGCTAGGCCTAATTTTCAACCGGACACACACCTGTAATTCCAGCATGCTGGGGGGCTGAGGCAGGAAGACTGCATTTGACACTGGACTAGGCAGCTTGATAACTTAGCAAGACTCCGTCTAAGAATATTTTAAAATATTTAAAGACCTGGGTGTGTAGCTCAATGTAAGGGTCCTGGACTCAAGTTCTAGTATGATTAATAAACCAATTAATCAGTAGAAGCGTACTATCCACATCTTCTAGTGATAAAGCTACTTGAGGTGTGAAGAATTTGACCTTGGTTCTACTTGTTTCCAAATTTAATACTTTAAGCTATAGAAGAGATGAGATAGTTCTTTCCAGATAACTCAAATGGCACATGGTGATTTAATAATATTTTAGCCCCCCCATATATATATATATATATATATATATATATATATATATATATATATATTCTAAATCTTGGTGAATGACCTATGTACTATTACACCAATTTCAGGTTGGTTAGTTATGCACAGGACCTATCTCTATTTTAACTAATTGCATCATCACAGTAATGGAATCTCCCTGAAGCAGAAAGCTCTGAACAAGTCCACAAAGCGCAAATGCACACGCGCTCTTCCATGGCAGAGCCCCTGTTTCTAGATTACAAGGCATTTTTGGTTCATGATTTAACTTCAAGCTTTTGCCTTGCTCCTACATACACTTTAAAAGTGATTATAAACGTCTTCTGTACCACTGCTTAGAAATGTCCAGTTTAATCTAATAGGAAACACACCAAAACAGAGACATTTCAGAACCCAAGCAAGACAGAAACATTTACAAGAACACAGCAAAAGCTTAAAGTAAAATGATAAATCAAAAGCACCTTGTAATTCAGAAATAGGGGGTTTCTGCCTCAGAAGAACAAACAAACTCCTTCAAATGGAAGTTATTATCATGTGACAGTTTTATACCTGGAACCAGTGGCCAAGAACAAGGCAGAATTTCCATCCTTTAAAATCTGTTGAATTTTTGAAAGATGAACAGAAGTGTCCTCCCTTCAGCTCAATGAGCAGGTGACAGCACCCAGGTGCCAAGCTCCCCACCATTAATGAAGAACCCAATAGAACAGGCTAAGCTCCGCAATGCATCAGACCTTGAACATGCACTTAGCCAGCTCTTTTACAAATAAGAGACCACTCTCTACTTGACATAGCAGAGTTTATAAGCAATGATTAATATGCATCCTGCTTAAGGATGCTAGCACCTTCTAGAAAAATGGGACTGTATTCTGCTAACCCAACCAGAGTTCGTCTTTCAGCATCTTGCAGAGTACAAGAAAAGCTACACCACAACCAGCAACAGTTCTGTAAGATTTTTATTATGTCAAGCAAACAATTTAAAACAAGAGGATGGCTTGGAAAATTATATTGTTGATTTCTGCTGGGCTATTGAAAGGAGTAGTGAATGCTTAAACCTTGTGTTCTCTCTTCTTTTTAATTTTTTTTATAATTTTTCGACCACTTTTTTATACTTGTATCTAGTAATCTGAGCAATTTGAAGAAAACAGTATGCAATATGACAATCATTATTGAATTCTTATTATTTTGTGTAATGAAATTCTGTATCATATCTATATTTTAATAATTTTATACTCTTTAAAAAATTTAAAATACCAACTAAAATGGAACTAAAGAAATGAAATAAGATATAAATTACTGTAGCTCAGGAAGAGTACTAATTGAGGTATGGGCAGAGTTCAAACTAAGAGACCACCTGATGGTTAACTTGAATCTAGAGCGAATATGGTTGGTATTTCAAGAATATCAAAACCTGTGCTTTGCACACACATCATAGATGGACTATGGCTCTTAACTGGAGTTTTGTGTCAGCAGTAATGTGCGTGGATCTTTCTGTGACCTCTGTGACCAAGGCCTCGGGAGCTGTTGATCAGGACGTTGAAGCTGACATCGGATCACTCCAGTCTCTGCTCCCACCGCCCCATCACCTTGCCCACGGCCTCCTGAGGGCAGACTGGAGTCACCTTCATCGCATTCTTCTGGACAGGTCATGTGATTTTCCCCGGCCGACACTCACAATCTTGGAGCTGGTCAAATCAACAGTCTTTCTGCCTATGAGCTTCCTGTACCCCAAATCATAGCACAAATTACGTCAGGTATTTCACTGCTAGTCATCCACTGGACTATGGAGAAGCAAAGACCCACCACGCCATGAACTCATTCTAAAAGTTTTGAGAAAAAACAGATGTATCCTAGGTATGATATCTTGTAACTCTTTGTACATTGCTTGTATGCTTTATTTTTAAAGAGAATAAAAAAATAAAAATGCATCAGAAATGATACAGAATTTCACTAAAAAATGATAAAAATTCAACAATGGTTGTGATATTTCACATTGCTCCCTTCAAATTAGCTATTCAGATTACCAGACATAAGCCTGTTAACTTGGTCAGCACTATTATAAATATTAAAAAGAAAGAGAAAAGAAATTTAAGCATTCACTGCTGCTTCCAATCGACCATCAGAGATCAGCAGCATAATTATCCGAGCTCATATATATAATATACGTACATATATATTTCTTTTCCCCTTCTTTCTTTCCCCCTTTCCCTTGTCCCAGCTGTGCCTTCTCTTTGAACAGCTTCTTTCCCATTCACGGTATCTGTTGTACCTTTCAGATTCTATTTACTCTTTCAGGCTCTTACAGTGAGGAGCCAGTACGATACTCACACCTGAGGGTCTGACTCCTTTCCCTTATTAGCACGGTCTCTAGTTGCACCCATTTACCTATGAAAGTCTTGACTTTACCTACCTTTATAGCTGAGTGATACTCCACTGAATAAAAACACCACATCCATACCTCAGCTGATAAGCACTTGGGTTGTATGTTTTGAATTATATGATTTTTTAAAACTTATAGTTTCAAAATACTATTAGAGTAAACATTTTACGAGTCTCTAGGCAACAAGGAATTTTCTCTGATAACTTAGGCGGTGACTCAAGTGCTATGCAGCTGTGCTTCTGAGGTGATTATCACTGTACAGAAACGCAAGCAACAACGTGCAGGAAACGCATGAACACATATTAACTACTATGGAATGTTATTGCATATCTTCAAGTTACAAATACTGTTGGCTATTCTGATCCCTGTTTATTCCAATCTGTGTTTTGTGAAGACTATCAATGACAAGAAGATTATTTACCATTCATATACATTCATATTCCAAGTAGAATAAATCACGTGAAATTGCTGGATGGTGCACTGGCTTTGCTAATGATACCCTGGCCATGTTACTAGCGCTCCGAGGAGCCTCTGATTGCAGAAGCATTTCAAAGACAAGGCCTTTAGGAAAACAAATTTCTCTAACTCACAGACATAAAACTGTAAATCATGTTTGAGTATGGTTATAATTTTCTCCAGATTTGAACTCCAAACAGAGGTATTGTAGGCATGATTTTCAAGGGAATAGCTTTAATGTTGGACGGCTAATTCATAGGATTCTTTTACTGTATTCACCCCAAGTGTCAAATGCCTGGATATCAAAGCAGTGTCCATACGAGTCGTGCTGCAGACCTAGAGCCCACAATGCCTCATGCAAGCCTGTATCAAGGTCTGCCCTGGGAAGGCCCCAAAGGCCCCAGGCCAATGGTGGAAGCTAGAAAGTCCATGACAACAGGATGAAAGATCTTTGCCCCAGGCTGAGAGATCTGTAATGGAGCCAGAAAGAGACGCCGGAGCTCCCCAAAGAGAACCACAGCCTTACTCAGGGACAGTGAGGACCCAAGCTCCTCTGCCAATGAGAACAGTTGAGTTCGTATCAGCAAAGCCAACATGACAGACTTCTCCAGGGTGATCAACAGCACAGCTTCTCACCCCCTCTTGGCCCTGTTCTCCTTTTTTGCTATTGGCAACAATCCTCAGGTGGGACATCAAGACCCAGCTCCACCCTGATGAACTGAACTGAACTATCAACTGGGTGCTACAAGTTGGCCATTAATTAATCCACCCAAGAGGCTCTCCCTATACGCTTGGCAAAGGACAGGGGTGCTCTGGCACACCAGGCACACAGAGCCATGAGCCCTAAGAAGAGCTGGCCCAAAGGTCAAAATCGCTGCATGGAAGTTGTGCTGATAAAAACTACTATTCAAAACTCCATTAAGATTTTAATGGTTAAAAAGCAATGATGATTGGATGTGGCTTTCTTAATGTCAGAGGAAGAAGTCAGAAGGAAGCAAGAAGCAGTAGTCCAGGGTGAACATCACACTGCAAGATTACAGGGAGAGACAACGGCAGGGCCTCTGGCTTACTGTTAGCTGTGCAGACAGCAGATGCAGAAGGGGGAGGTGTGAGTGTGCATGCAGCTTACAGCACACCTCATTGCTCGGAGGATGGGGCAGAAGGTGGGCTGCTCAGCCCACTCACTCCCAGGGCACGTACAACTGAGGTATGGATAAAAGAAGATGTGGTGTTTTTATACAGTGAAATATCATTCTGATATAAAGATAAACTCAAATTAAGCCCTTAAGCCATAATAGATTACTTTAGGGGAAAGCTAGCATAATGATTGATTGATCAATTGATCAATTGATTGACTGATTGATTGAACCAACTTGAGAAGCTTAGACTCATAACTAAGTTACCTCAGGAATTCTATATTCTAGGGCTTCGAGGACCCACCCAAGGACAGCTCACCACCTGCACAGTATAAAGGGAAATGAGGGAGGATGGCTCTGCTTCTGCTCTTCTAAGGAGCTCCAGTCTGCACCTTCGCACAGATGTCAGCTCCTGGCTTCCAGCCCATACTCTTGGGCTTTCGCACCCAGATCCTTCAGCCTTCCAGCACAGGCTCTTCTGTTTTCCATCACAGACGCACTGGCCTCCTGACACAGATGTGCATGGACCCTGCAGTGAGCTCCAGATCTTGGATGGACTCTTTCAGTCTCCGGTGTGCAGATGCCCTCTGCATGCCTCTCTAGCTCTGGCTGACCACCATAAGCCAAGTTTGTAATTTCATGTACATTTGTACATCTTGTGTTATATCTGCTTCTCTAGTAAAACCCTGACTGATACTGCCAGGTACTATTTAACAGAGGCAAAATCCAGAGGATGGTGATCATTTCAGTTCTGAGAAACATTTATTTCAGAAGCAAAACACAGTTGTTTCTTGAAGCATGGGCTAGACATCAGCAGGCAAATCGCAGTGGAATGGCATCTGCTCCCTTAACAAGCCTCTTGGATTCAGACTAAAGTCTTCTTTATTTGCAGGCATAGCTTGTGCTTGACAGCACTCCTGACAATCATTATTTGAGTTTCAGAAGCTGCCAGGACAGGGCTTTGCAGAGGAAAGTGGGATGTGTTGAACATTTCAAGTTGAGTGTTTTCCACAGCAGTTACTAGGCATTCAGAGGAGATGCTCCGACAGAGAGGTTCACTAAGCTTCATAGTCTGAAAGAAAAATAAGTTTAGAAACTTAGCTTCAGAACAGTTGGCAACTTGTGAATGCTTATAGGAATGCACCGTTCAAGTGAGTTGCTAAAGAAACAAAAGACTAGTGTTCTGATAGTACGGAGAAGCTGGCTTTCTAATCAAAGGCATTTGGCAAAAAAAGTCCATGTCATGACTTCCCTTTGACTAGCAGTGACAGTGGTTGCGTGAGAGTTAGAGAAGGCAGCTCAGAGCTCCGAGCTACTCTGTTTTACGGAGCTTACAAGCAAGGTTGCAACTGCAGAGGGAGGTATGTTTCTACTCTAATTTTGTGCAGTGTTGTCACCTACTAGTCCTAGTCATTCGTTCCTGTGCTAAGACTGTCACTAGGCTCTGCTTGAGTACTTTAATATCTACTCTACATCTTTACAGTTATCATGTAGCTTACATGAAACATACGTAAACGGGCTATCTTAAGCTCATAACAAGTTGAGTACACAAAAATAACTTTTTACTGGATTCCACCAATACATTTTGTGCTCTTGATGTCATAATTTATGCATATGCTAAATAGCTTACTTTACCATTCTTCAGTGTATAGATGTATGCAGACAATGTGATTTTCTTCAATTTTCAATTAAAAACAATTAAATAAATAAATACAGGTGGGCCTGGTACAGGGATGCAACATGGTTTTTTGACAGTTTTGTGTGTGAAAGTGATAGATATTTAGTTGCAATGCACTTCAAATTTTGAATTTTGGTCTTTCTCTGTGTACTAGAGAACTTAAGACACATCCTCATGACACTGGGTGGTGCAGCTCCCATCAGCCCTGGGATTGGGGGTCATCCAGAGGCTCCCCAGTGTGTTGCGTTGCTATACGATGTTCTTTTAGGTCAGATGTTGTAATGACGGCTATGCGTGTAACTAAGCAACCCGGCAGGGGTCCAGGACCTGCACGTGGTCACATCCTCATCCTATGCACAAGGAGGACATTGAGGTGGTGTGATGCTGCGCTGCACAGGCAGGGAAGCTGCATGCGGTATGAGGGAGGGACAGAGGCTTGCTCTCCCCTGCTGCTATTGCTGCCTGTGCTGTCTTCTGCCTTCATGTGTGGCCCCTATGCCACACCGCTCCGCCTTGGAGCCAGCTGATGAGGGACTGAAACCTCCACAAGACATAAAGCTTTCCTTCCTTAATCTTGGACACTGGGTATTTTGTCCCAGCAATGAGAGACAAGCAACCAACATCGATGTAACAAAAGCTTCACTCACTCACGCCATTTTCAGCTGCTGACGGGTTTATCATGATGCTCTCATCTGTGAGCCCAGTGCCATTGGGAAATAATGACTAAATAATTTTCCTGTGCCCAAAGCCATGTTTATGTATAAAAGAACAGCTCAGTAAGTTTATGTTCTTATACATGTATCTTTTCGTAATTTTTTTTTTTTTTTTTGGAACCAGGGATTGAACTCAGGACCTTGAACTTGCCGAGCAGGCATCTATGTCACTGAGCTATCTCCCCAGCCCTCATAAGTTCTTATAAATTAGGTTCAGGTATAGCTCAGAGAAATAAGCACCTTCCTGGCCAGTGCAAGGTACTGAGTTTCAGTCTTAGTACCAAAGCAAACAAATAAATCCAAGATGCCATTTTGAATATCTATTGTCTCCATTTACTTTTTTTGATAAATTAATACATTTTTTATTTTATTGAAATATCAATGAGACAGTTTCAAGACACATTAACAGAACAGATTCGATAAATTAATGCACTGCAAAATGTTTTCATAATGTTTTGTTATCATACAAGGTGCATGCATGATATTATACTTATAGATATTATTATAGCAGATGCCTCTTATCAGTAAATTGAGTGTAGCTGTTTTTTTATACCTGAATTATATCACAGATTCAATAATTAATACTTTCTACCTTGTTATCTCCCTAGTGTTTGTCCACAGTACTAGAAGCCAACATAATATCTTGTCCAACCACTATTAGTGCAAATCTTGCTTCTCATAGAATTATGCAGAAGCACAGCATATTTATCCTAACTGCACTGTTTATACACACATCATGATTCTTCCTTTATATACCCCTTTTTTACTCTTTATATGCAATGGTATGAATTAGTCAAAGTGTCGGAAGCAGCCTGACAGGCTTTTGTCTGTTTTAGTTTTGTTTTGTTTTTTGAGTTGGGGCACTTCATTTGAAATCCTAGGTGATTGTGCTCAGGCATTCCTCCATTGTAGAAACAAAATGGAACCCATAGCCCACATTCCCAGAAGATGAGAGCCTGTGGGAAGGCTCTGCTCATTACATTCTCAGAATTCTCCAACTGACACATAGCACCCCTGAGGAGGAGAGGCAAGAGAAGCAAACTGGATATGCATGAAAGCCACCACAGGAGGGAAGTGTTAGCCCAGGTCTTCCTCAAGTGAGAAAGGCACGGGATGAATGTGTGATGCTTTCCATTATAATGTGTGTCTGTACTTTCACACACATCACAGATTTCTTGTGAGTAATAGCTAAAACCACATGGTTACATTTATAGCTTACACTTATGAGCAGGGCGACCACTTACGTTTGTGGGTCCAAGTTTGGCAAAGACCAAAAGCAGCACCCCAACATAACCCTATGCAACCTTCCCCTCCATCTCAGAGCGTTCATGAAGCCCTGTCTCCCTATGCAGATTCATCCTAAATACTTCCAAATTAAACAGGCTATCCATTCTGCCAGTGATGGCCCTGATCAGGGGCCGGAACAGTGAGGAGAAGGAGTTATGGCAGAGGACATGATGATTGACACATGATTTGCTGTGGCCATCTGCCGGGCCTCAGCCACTGGCCTGCAGTGGGTCCGTTTTGTGACACCTGGTCAGTGCTGGATGGCTTCGCTCTGCATGACAGCACCCCTCCAGCATGTCTGTGTTATTGCCTGCTACTTAACATTTCTAAACTGATAACACCCATGATCAAAGTAAAATAGAAACTTGTATTCTCATGGCCTGATATTTTGATTATTCCACAAGTCGCCTCTCGTGGAGGTCACTGCCTTTCCCCATAGCCTCACCTGTGTCAACGATACAGCAGCCCGCTCTTCCTGTGCTCTCCCCACTGGGGCAGCCCTACATTTGAGGCCAGGCCCGGCTCGGAGCCCAGGACACCGTCTGCTGCCTCTGCACTGCCGTGCAGCGGGGCTTCCTGCAGCTGGCCGTGCTTCTTTCCTGTTTCTGGCTGTTGATGCCATGGACGGCACACTGTGCACTCCTGACAAGGGGGCCAGCAGGAACAGGTGCCAGAGTCTGGGCTGGGCGTCTAGGTGGGCAAACCCGTGCACACGCGGAGCTCCCATGCTGATTCCTCCGCATTACTGATATCATTAACCCGCACCCTGACTGAGGGCTTGGTCCATTTCCTGTCATTGAGAAAACTCCAAGTGCTGAGGAGTATGGTTACATAGGAACTCAAGGGCCGCGTGGAGCACACTCAGCCAAACCACAGCAGCAAAGCAGAACTCCAGCCCCGGTCTACTAAGTCAAAGAACAGGACAGTTCATAAAGCTGAGGAGGTGCAAGTGACCCTCAACGTGGCCAAGGCTGTTCCGATTCTCTACGGTTAGGCTCCCTTTGTTTCAGGCGACAGGTCCAACCCAGGTTGGCTTACACAAGGTAGAATGTGCTCATCAGTAAGCTGTGCAGGTGTGGAGCACTGTTGTGCTGGAGGTTAGTGGTCTCTCCTGCCTGGCAGGCAGCCTTCAAGGGGTGGCCCGCACACAGACAGCGAGCTCCTGCCCACGTCAGTTGTGGATGACAAGCCAACACCCCAAGACCACCTCCCTCCTATGTTCTAGGCAATGACCTGGAAGCAGTCTCACGCCCGGGAGTGCCAACATGCTGGCTAATTACTCCACCAGGTGAGCAGGGGCCCTGAACTTCTCCTAGCTGTGCTTGTTACTGCAGCAAGAGGGAGAAGAGAGGAGCCTTTCTAAGCCTTGTGCAGTCACAAAGGGGTTTGTGATGGTCAGAGGACAGGAGCTGAGCCCTTCTGCTGGAGTCACTTGGGCCACTACATTTTCCTTCCCTCTGCAGAGGGTTCCTGGCAGCAGCCACTGAAGCACACAGCTTCCACAGAGACTGTGGAAGGACAATTACCAGGCCCCAGGGGCAGGCAGATTTGTGAGCATTCGCGGCCTGTGAGCCGGTCACTTCATGCCTGACTTTAACTGGTGTGAGCTATCTGTTTCTTTTCACCAGACTCTCGTTTAGATTCCAGCCCCGCAATTTATAGCTAGAATCTCAGCAAAATGGTCTGACTTCTTTGATTTGGTACTGTTTGTATCATTCGCCATATTTAACTTCTAGGCAGTGGTCTCCTCAGTGCCTCACAACCAGCACAGTGTTTCACATTCACCCACTGAGCATCCCACACAGTAAACAGCAGCTCTGTGTTTTCCTCTGAAATACACGAGACGACTTTATACTGAGAAAAGCAGAGAGCTTCACTTGTGGCTCCCAGCAGACTGTGCCTTCGAGGTCCAGATTGCTCGCTGGGCCTTCAGATCCTGAATGGCGTTTTCTACCCCAAACGCTTCTCGCTGATGATCTCCATGCACACAGCCTTCTGCTGACAGGAGGGCCTGCATCAGCCCGGCAGAGCATCTGCCTTGACCTGAAGAGAGAAGCAGGCAGCTCTGCGCTCTTCTCCCCAGGTCCTGACCCTGGGGCCCAGTGGGCTGGAAGCAGGCGGGCTGTGGGAGACCAGCAGCAAAAGGTGGCCTCCTCAGGGAGCTCCAAGGGGCTGAATGTAACGGCTCCCCTGAGCATGTACAAAATGGTAACTGGAAAGCCAGAGAGCCCACGTTACTTTAATTGCCTGTACCTTGTGTGGGTGAATAAAAGGGGGTTGAGCCTGGGGCTCAGGCTCCTCTGCCCTAGAGGCGAGAGGCCCTGGCTGCCACCTTGTTAGACTGCCTTGTGCCTCTGTCATTCATCCCCATTCACCCCTGGCGGGACAGAGGAACAAATTAATAGCAGGACTAGGTCACCCCAAGCCACACCTGGGAGATAGGAAAGCGCAGGTGTGGGCTGGCACTTGGGGAGGGACCTGGACCAGCGCACAGGTCATCTTGGAGAGGCCGCAGAGAGCCAGCATCCTCCCAGAGGCCTGCCAGGGTGGGGCCTGCTCAGAGGACTCAGCTTGTTTCTGCTTTTCCCTGACGAATGACTGAACCAGCAGTGGATGGTGGCAGTTTCTCGGCTTTTGTCAGTCCTAGAGGTACCACAGGGCACTGAGCGTCTCTCAGAGGAACACTGCCCAGAGGTCTTCATGGCAATCTGCTCTTCAGAGCTAGGGTAGTGTCGTGCGCAGGAAGGGAGCCGGCCGGGCTGACTGCTCAGAGTCTGCCGTGTAGGGCGGCGGGTTAGAGTGCCTTCTGCACGCAGGGCTCTGTGTGGAACCAAGACGCAGCCACCAGTTTCTCCAAATTATCGTGAAGCTTTAAGGTGGAAAAATCTGAGTGCTGCGGCTTGACTGACGGAGGCCACAACCCCTTGTGAGGCTAGATATAGTAACTGCGGGCACGTGAACACCTCTGGATGCAGACACGCGTGCAACGGGCTGCTGGGTCCAAGTCACGGGGACTCAAGGCAGAGGCTCTCTCTGTTACCTGCTTACCCTCCTGGAGCCACAGGGCCTCAGCAGCACTCAGAACCTGACGTCCTGCTGTAACACATCAGAGCATCTGAGAATTTATAAGTGATTTTGTTGGCATAAAGAACTCAAGTTCTGGGGCTTACAGAGTTAGACCCTTGATGGACGAGCTGCGGGAAGAGACCACTATCTAGGCTGATCTGTGAATGATGAGGATCACAGGACCTTCCCTGTACCCACAGCTTTCACGACCCTATGATTCCCTGAAGGTGGCTTTGACATGGATGTACCCAGTGTCACGCTACTGTGACATTACCTTATAAAGCTTATATGGTCCTCCATAGTTGTTTCAACTTTATAAAAGGGACATTGGGGCTTATGGGTGACATTCCTCCACTGGGAAATGGCAAGAGAGAGAAATGCCAGTAAAAGGGGCTCACACCCCTACCGGACTGCATTTACCAAACTCCCAAGACCTGAAGGAGATCACCAGAGCTAGAAAGAAGTTTTCATTTGCATCCCTCAAAATGCCGTATTCATTCATCCCCAGTTGTGTTGTGTGGAGGAACTGAGATGCTTGAAACCATATTTAAGGTGGCTTCTCCAGCAAGGACAACGACATCTTCTCCTATTGACCCTGTTAAAGAGGTACGTGGAGATCTGCTCACCAGGCAAAACCGGCAAGACCTGGTAGATGTCACTGTCACACAAAATGGAACGGTGTGCTCCACTTCATCTTTGACTCAGCCTCTGGCCACTTAGCAGGTGGCGGAATAACAAAGTGACCTCAGTTGACTGCAGAAGCTTTGTGCCATTTAGAGTTTATTTCAATTTTCCACTGAAAGATATTGAGAAATTCACCAGGAAGCAAACTCTGTGCACCCACTAGCTAAAACTCAAATTTTGTTCTAGTTTTACAATATTTTTTGAACTTATTCTCAAAGCACCATTTTTCTACAAAGGCTTCCTTATAGTTAGGAGAGGTTTGCAATGTGGCTTCCAAAAGAGATACCTTTCCAGCCATCAGAGCAGGGCCTCATGTGGGTTCTGGGTCTCTGCAAATGTAATTAAAGTGAGGCTCTTAAAATGAGATCATCCTGGATTAGTGTGGGACTTTATGAGGGTCAGAAAAGGGCAGGCACAGGAGGAGAGGGTTCGGGAAGTAGGCTAGAAGCAAGAAATGCACAGAATAATAGAAGCTGGAGGAAACCAGACAGGGCTATCCCCAAAAGCCTTCAGAGAGGAGGGGACATGCTGCTGTCTCCATCATTTCTCTTGTACTCCTGGTGTGGAAGAATAAATCTCTATTACTTGAAGCTGCCTGGTTTTTGGTAATTTATTCCAACAGCTCCAGGAAACCAGGACCCATCTCTAATGCTATGTCTTCAGTGGGAGAGGCCCACTAAAGGATGAAGCTATTTCAGGGCTCACAGTGACAGAAACAAAAATTACAGCAGATGGATTCGGTAAGATCACCTAAGAGTAATGTATGCTTGTGTATTTTACCTATGTCTTGTAATACTGAGTGATTCTTCTGACACACAAGTGAGGCACTAGGCTCACTCGTGGACAATCGGTAGTGAATTCAAAAAGATATCAACGTCAGTGATGAAAATACCTTTACTAGGTGCTGAAAACGAGAATTCCAAGACAAGCTGAAGAGTGCAAGATGCAGAGAGTGTATCACTCAGTCTCAGCATTGCACAGATGCCTTTCGATACAAGGGTGAAATAAGCACAAGTAAATGTAAAATCTGCTACTACTTTTCTCTTAGAGAAATCCTAGAAAGTGTAATTCAAAGAGGAGGAAAATTACCCCAGATGGAAAAATCTTAAGATGTAGAAACAAATCGGATAAATAGTACAAAAGGGGTAAGTAAACCTAAGAATTCAAAGAATCACTGGAACAGTCATAATAATTGCTAGTATGTATTATCAAAATTATCAGCATGAAATCAAAACCCTGAGCAAGGTCAACAAGGACATTTAAATGGAGCCAATGTGCTGCTCCCTATCCAGAGGGAGGGAAAGACATCAACGTCAGTGATGAGAATGTCTTCACCAGCTGTTGAAAACAATATACTCTCGCAGAAAACTTCCATGTCAAAACAAAGAAAAGAAACCCTTAATTAATTCAAAAGAAGAAATGTGATTACAAGAAAAGAAGAAGGACTGGGGAGATCATTCAGCCATTTAAGCACCTGCCTGGAAAGCATAAGGACCTGAGTTCAATCCCTGGCACCACATGCCGTGCCCCCAGGTGCACTGTGCCAGCCAACAAAACTAGGCTTGGTGGAGCACACCTGTAATCCCAGCACAGGGGAGGCTGAGACAAGGGTATAGCTACAAATCTAAGCTGCATAGCGAGACCTTGTACCAAATAAATAAATAAATAAAATCAAAGAAAAATAAAAAAGAATAAATAGCAAGAAGAAACTAAGATCTAAAAATAAATCTACAAGTTATAGCCACACAGCAAGAGGGGAGGGGCCAGGTTACACTGGTATAGCCCAATCTGTGAGGCAGTAGATTCTCATCAGACCACAGACTGCCCTGGGAACCGTGCTTAGAGAGAGCTATGTTAGGAGAATGCAGCCCCAAACCCTCGTAATTATCAGGGGACAAATTGTCTCCCATACACCTGATCCCTAGCCTTAAAGAAGTTAGAGACCACTGATTTCAGTCTTCCTCTCCTTCTGTAGTTCCCAACTTTTTTCTTTTCCTTTGATTGCTCCATAGTTTTAGCCAATAATGTAGGTTTTAGAATTTTTAAGACATGGGATCTAAGTATTTGTATAAGAGGTAGGTGGATCTCAGAGCAGTGCTATGCGATTTACTGCACATCCTAACAATTCCCTTCACTTGTGAACCAGGAAACGCCAGACACAGAGAAGAGAAACTCACTACTCTGCTCATCTTCCTCCCACAATGCCTAGTGTAGAATAAATTTTGCTCCAGTGGAAGGTTTCCCAGGTGGGTGGCTACCCAAGAGTCACAGTGGTTCTACTCAGAGGCTTCAGCGTATAAGGTAGAACAGGGTCCTCACTTGTGAAGAGTCATATGAGCAAGCGAAGTCTTCTTATGCAGATTCTGACCTACCTTTTGTAAAATTCAGACTCTGATCTTTGCTTCAGAATAAAATTGTAGGGCAGAAGTTGAGAAAGGGAATGACCTCAGGGAGCCAAATCTGCATGGCAAGGAGTCACTGGGGATTTACAGCCAAGAACCTTGGCCAAGAAGTATCTCTCAGAATTGTCACATGCGGCTGTGCACACCATCCTGGATGCCAGCTGATGCTGCCTGCAGAAGAGGTACCAGAAGGACACCAGGCCATCTGGATGGACATTGAGACAGGCCACCAGAGGGACGCTGGCCCTCCTAACCAGGAGGCCTCCTGCACTACTGGACATAGGACCAACACTCTGTTACCACTTTACAGTCTTCCTAGTGGCTCACATCATAATGGGAAGACATGGGTGTAATCAAGGTTCTCCCAGTAAGTCCCAGAAGAGCCTGAAACATAAGAAATTCCCTAAACTCATTGAAGGTGTTCTGAGTTTTTGTGAATGGAAGTAAGGCAGCACAGATTTATTTCCTTTTTTCCAAATTTCCCTTTACCAAAAGAAGACATTTACAAATAATTCAGTATCTAATCTGTCTCTCATTTAGAAAGTCCTGGATGTGTAAATACTTTTAAATTACTTGAGTGCAGAAATTCACATGCATTTCTCTCTTCTAATAAAAGGGACTACAATACAAAATGTGAATAGAAAGTTTTTCTGCACTGATCTTTTAATATTTTCTGTGGAGCCCCCCACACACACTATGCCTGCCCAAGACACACTTGTAACCTGGGATAGCAGTGACATAGGGAATCAGGGACAGAGAGGAACGTGTGAGCTATCCTCAGCTCCGCTGCTACTCACATGCATAGAGCCGACGCAGCCGCGTGATGCAGAGGAAAAGAAGCTCGAAAGAAAAGTCACTGATGCAAATGCAGCAAACTCTCTTTTAAACAATTCATACCACCTAGAAAGCAAACACTGTCCCTTGAGAAGAGGGCTGTTGTCATGGTTTGGAGCTAGGTGTCCCCCCAGAACCACATGCAGCCATGAGGCAGCTTATAGCATTTGTGATTAATTCATGATTCAAGGTTGGACTTACAGATATGAGTGCCCTGGATTGGATACCTCTGCCTTACAATGTCAGGAGAAGAGAGAGGCTCGCTAGCTGCTGGAGCTGCTGCTCCTTCCTCTGCTCTCTGCCCTTTGCCACTGCTGCCATGAGTGGTTGCCCTCTGCCACGTGCTACTCTGCATGGACTAGGCTGAGTATGGACTGAAACCTCCACAAACTGTGAGCTGAGTAAACCTTCATCTTGGCTGTCAGGCATTCGCCCCAGCAATGAGAGAACAGCAACTGGGGCAGCTTGCAGGCTGACGGATAGCGAATGAGAAATGAGAAAGAATGAAGGGAGAGAGGGAAATTGTTTTCAAGTTTAAAGTACAACCAGGGGGCAGAGGAGATAGCTCAGTAGAATCAGTGCTTGCCTGGCAAGTGCAAGGTCCTGAGTTCAATCCCCAGTACTTCAAAAAAAAACAACAACAACAACAAAAAAAAAAAAAGTACAAAGCACCCAGGGCTGGCTAGATAGCTCAGCAGACTTAAGCGACTGCTAAGGCAGAGCACATGACAGGGCTTCCATCCCTGGGCCTGCCATGGCAGCCCCAGCCCGGGGTGCACTGAGACAGTGATTGAGATGGGGTGTGGTGTTCATCCATAATCCAGGCACTGGGAGGCTGGGCTGGGAGGGTGGCTGTTAGTTCGAGGCCACCTTGGGGTCCATACGTGAGTTCAAGGCCAGCCTATGTTACACAATGAGACCTTGCCTCAAGAAAAAAAATCACATCGTTTAAGAAATTCATGTTGACAATAATTTTTGTAGGATATTCACATAATATTATTTTGTAAAAGGACGATGTAGGGCAGTAAGAATAGAATAATGCTTGAGTTTTATTTCTATAAATGCACATAGAAGACTAAATGAAAAACTTATTAAAGTATCCAATTATCACTTAGTTGTGAGAATAAATGATTTTTACTTTAGCACATCTCCTTCAATCTTAATTTTCTACACTAAACATTCATCAGAAAAAATTGTTGCAATCAGAAAAAAACAGAAAATTTTTTTATTTTTTTGAGACAGGGTCTCTCTATGAAGATTGGGCTAACTTTGAACTCACTGTGTAGCCCAGGGTGGCCTCAAGCTCACTCGCCTGCCTCAGTTTCCTGAGTGCTAGGACTACAGGCATATGCTACCATACCTGGTTAAAAGCATTTAAGGGCTGGCCAGATTGCTCAACAGACTAAAGCTTAAATGCTGCTTCGGCAGATGCAGGGCCCTGGTTCCATCCCTGCTGTGCCATGTCTGCCCTGCCCCCAGGGCGCCCTGAGACGCACTGAGGATGACTGAGACTGGGCATGGTGATGTGTGCCTGTAATCCCAGCACTTGGAAGGCTGACAACAGGAGGATCATTATGAGTCCTATCTACATGATGAGACTCTGTGCACCCTGTACTAAGTACAAAAAAAAAAAAAAAAAGTACAACCACCTGGACCAACCATTGATTGCTTGCATGACTTACTTTTATTATCTTAGTGGTCTTTAGTTATATCATTGGAGAGAAGGCTATTCTACAGGAAAGACCATTTTACAACGCGGCATATTTTATATTCCAGTGACTTCATTTTCTCAAGCCCAGACCACTTTAACAGAAAACGGTGTCAATGTTATTCAGTTGTTTTAACACAAACCTAGGACAACGAGAGCAAATTGTCTGTGATTCTTTCAGACAGGTTTGGCAAGGGAAGGAAGAAAGTGCTCTGCAAGTGGCCTTCCTCTGACATAGGCAGTGGCTGAGCCTGTCACTGAGCTTTCTTCAGACCCTGCATTCCACAGAAGATAGGATGAAGACAAAACTGTTGGAGAGAAATAGGCAAAGAATTTCAGCAGTGATGGTGGCAAAATGTCACAGCCATTTCACATTGTGTCAGGGAAGTCAAGAATGCTCCCAACCCATTTTCACATTTGTGAGATGATTTTATAGGGAATTTAATGACGTGTAAATGGTAACTTCAGGTGTTCCTAGGTAATTTTAGGTTAAATAACAATGTTATGAAAATATGGAAAAAGCACACACATTCTTATGGAGAAAATAAAGATTTCAGTCAGGGCCGGCCAGATAGCTAAACGGACTAAAGCACCTGCTTAGGCAGGCACAGGGGCTGGGGTTTGAACGCCCTGGTGTGCCATGCTAGCCCTGACCCTGGGCGAGCCGAGACAGCGACTGAGACTGGGTGTGGTGGTGCATGCCGGTAATCCCAGCACTTGGGAGGCTGACAACAGGAGGATCACTGCAAGTCCAATCTGTGTAGTGAGACCCTGTAGACCCTGAACTAAATACATAAGACAAAAGGATTTCAGTAGTTGTTATGCTATCAAAGATTTGATTAACTCAGTCGTAGGATGTTTGCTTGTTATTGTTGGAAAGCTATAAATAGAAATCTGTGAAATTAACTTAGTCAACAAAAGGAAACTCAACAATAGTCTGAATCAAGAATTAAGAGTTACAATGTGAGTGAGATGGCCCACGTCGCCGGACCCTGAAGTGATCTAGAGTGCAGGCCTGGCATATGAGTGAGACTGCCTGGGCCACAGGATCCTGACGCAAGCCAGTGCTCAGGCCCAGGGTGGAACCCTTCAGCAGAATCCCTGCAAAGAGGCTAGAGGCAAGACCCACCCACCTGATTCAGGAGCAGAACATCTTGCCAGTGTGACAGAAAGGGTTCACCTGCAAGGCTGCAGCAGGAAGAAGTGGAGCACAGCAGCCAGACCCAAGCCACACCCACCTGGAGGAGTCTGAACTTCCTAGATCCCGACCTGGTGCTAAGGTAGTAACTCTATCTAAGCTCTACACCAAAGGTCAAACGTCAGTGGTGCACAAAATGACAAAGAGGAGGAACAAAAAGCAGCCTCAGGCCCCGAGTCCACCCAGTACAAATGCAGAAGACACCAGCATGGAGGAAATTGGAAATCACACACCTGAAATCTCTGAAAGAATAGGGTTGGAAGCAAAGAAACAACTGCAGAAAGGTATATAAGCAATCAGATCAGAAATAATTTCTGAAGTAAAAAAAGTAGTGATCACTATAATCAAAGAAGTTCTAAGTGCTTCTAAAGAATATACTGATAAAAAATAGAGCAGAATATAAAAATGATGGAATCCCTGAATAAGCAATATAGGAAAGAAATAGAATGTATGAAATAGATCCAAAGTGATATACAGGAAACTAAAACCTCAATCACAAGCTGGCAAATCTGTTTGAGTGAAAGTGAAAGTAGACTCCCTGACCTTAAGGACACCATTGCAGCTAGGGAAAAAGTGAGCAAAGATCTCTTAAAAACATCTAGGATGCAGGAAAAAATAATTCACCACCTGCAAGACGATGTGAACAATGTGAGACTAATAGGCACCAAGGAGAAGGAAGGAGTCAATACAAATGATATGAAAAGATCATGGATGGAAGTAATAGCGGAAAACTACATTTGGGGCAACAATCTGACATTCAGTAACTGAAGCATATAGAACTCCAAATAACATCAAGCCATTCCCACACATATAATAATCAAGATCCCAGAAATTCAACACAGGAACAGTGTACCAAAGCTGCTAAAGAAAAGAAACATATCACATTTGAAGAAAAACCCATCAGAATGATGGCAGATTTCTCTTCACAAACCATCAAGGCAAAAAAGAGCATGGAGCAAAGTACTTCAAGTCTTTCAAGAAAACAAATTCCAACCTAGACTGATATACCCTGCAAAACTCTCAGGTATAATGGAGAAGTAAAATACTTCCATGACAAAGAACAACTAAAGAATTTCATGAGGACAAAGCCAAGCCTACACAGACTACTACATGATGTTCTAGAGAGGGAGCAAAATGATCACAACTCCATGAAGGAGAATGGAAAGAACTCACCAAATAGGGCAAACAATTAAACACAGGAGAATAAGAGGTACAAAATAGTAGTCTTTCAGTTACTCTTTTGGGTACAGCAGTAAAATATTTCCATCAGCACTCTACAAATGGACTTCTCTTACACCATATGGGTCAAGATTCCATATGGAACTACAGGGTGGATTTCAAGGAAATAGCTGTATCTCAGTCCCACAAGTGACTCCTGGCCACCAGTAAGTGTCATGGTCATTATCCATGTCCACAGCACACTAGAACTTTGTGCAATATCCTATCCCCAAACTGTCATAAGTAATAGTAATTTATTTGTCATTCCAGCATTTATCTTACATTTTATTCTTAGTATTTCTTTACTATCATGAAAACGTTTTCTTAGTTCAATTGTTTTGAACTAGTTTCTTAGTTTCTTAGTTCTAGTTTCTTAGTTCAATTTGTTTTAAAATTAATTTTAAATTAATTAATACATAATTTTCTGAATATTGCTTAATCTTAATTTTTGTTTTAAGATTTATACTATATCTTTGAATTATAATTTATCTAAAAGACATCATATGATATCTTCTTCTAGTATTAGAAATTTAAAAAGTATATTTCCATTTTCTGTTTACTTTATATTGCTCCTCTGTCCTTTATACACACATACACACACATGTATATGAAAAAAAATATGTGTATAACCTGACATAAGATTGGTACTGTTTCATAGAAATCTTCAATGACCTTTTAAATAAGGGTTCATCTAATGTATTTTATATTGTCCTGCATAATTATCACTTTGAGAGTTCTTTATTGTTCATCCAGGAGCACATTGCAACTTCTCTTGCCCTTTGAATTATGCTCTTTGTTATTTTCTATATGCTACATCTGGAGGTATTAAAATATTTCATGTTTGTATAACTAGAAAATATTTTACTTTTAGTTTTCAAAGGTATTTTTGCTAAGTATAAAATTCAAAGAGAATAAATCTTTTTTCTTTCAATCCTTTAATTAGTCTAGTTTCTTACACACTTGGTCCCTTTTTTAATTTCTAATGTGGAATAAGATGCTATTTAATTTTGTTCTTCCATAGCTAATATTTTTATGTATATGCTTTAACCATTTTTTTCTTTATAATAAGTTTTGGACAATTTCATTTTTGTGTATCTTAGTATCATTTTATTTAAATTTCTTGTGCAAAAGGTTCATTTTCTTTGGAAATGTGGTATTATAAGTTGAACTAAATTCAGAAATTTTAAATATTTAAATATTTATTGGCTATTCCTTTCTACTTTGAGAATTCTAATTATATGAATATAAAAAAAGGAGCAGTTCATGCTTACAATTTTCGTTTTTTACTCTATTTTTCTTCCCTTGAATTTCTTATAACTTCTTATTTTTTTTAAAACAAAACTTATATGTTTATATCTGGTAATCTGAAAAACTAATTTGCACATAGCATCATATAATACAGCAACCATTGTTGGATTCCTATTACTTTGTTTAGTGAAATCTTGTATCATGTATATTGCTGTTTACTTCTCTCATTATTTTGTACTCTTTAAAAATAATAATAAAAAGTACAAACGAAAAAAAAAAGAATTAAGAGTTACAAGTTTCGTGCCAGGGAGATGGCTCAGTGGAATAAGTGCTTCCCTGGCAAGTGCAAGGGCATGAGTTCAATCCCCGGGTCTGCAAAAAAAAGAGTTACAAGTTTTCAAAATATGTCCATTTACAGCAAAACTGAACCATAAAACCCATGCTATATCTGAAATATATACTTGACTCTAGAGGATTATATTTATATGTTTAATTTATATTTCATTCTGATCATACATGAATAAAGCAGACCCAGTCATTATCCAGTGCAATCCAAGTGGGGTCACACTGTGCATCAGCAATTATCAGTGAATACTCTTAAGGCAGTTGTGCACAAGAGTCCGGGCTGATGCCCAGTATTCTTACAAATCTTATTTAATAAAGATAAAATCATTTCTCTCATATATAAAGTAGAATTTATCCTTTAACATCAAAGTTTTTCTTTGGTCAACTATAACAAATTGTCATCAATCATGATGTGTTGTTTTCACAGCTCAACATCTGTGATAGTCAGCTTCTTTCTCTCAAAGATGCATATCATAAGTTAATTGGCAGAGCTTTTTCTCAACAGTGGGATATCAAGCAACAATGTATTTTTAGGAGCTGTGGATGTGGCTCATTGGTAGAGCTCTTGCCTTGCACGCACAAGGTCCAGGGTTTGATGCCCAGCACTGAAAAAAAGGTAGTATATTTTAAACAATGTAATTTCTGTGAAAATTAGGTCATTAGGACTTCTCTTATTTCTACCAGTTTATGTAACTCCGAAGGCAATTCAGAAGTCTGGTGAATTCGAACATCGCAGCTTCGCATCCTGGTATTGACACTTGGTTATGATTTTTGTAAGTCAGGTTTGTCTAAAACTTACTTTCTCATAATATGAAAGTTTAGGAGGAAAATTGAATGAATTAAATGAAGATACTTTGACTGCACAGATATATAAAACATATCAGCTTCCATTTACTGACTTCAGTAAAATACTTCATATAGCAACATGTATACTTACACAGGAAATTTAAAGCTACTACAATAAATTTAGAAAAATAAGAGTAGGAATAGTGAGAAAGATGGATGGCTCCTGCTGCTCTGGTCTTCCATGAGGCCTCCTGGCCTTCTTTCCCAGGAGGCTGGCTGAGAGGCTGCGGCGGGCGACAGCTGTCCTTCCTTCTCTAAGTGATGTGATTCCCTCAAGATCCAGGGTCCCCAGCCCCTGCATTCCCCTCAGATTCCATGGGAGATGGGTGCCTGGTGCTGAAATGGCTGCCTCGAAAGCTGCTTCCACATCCTGGCTTATCCCTGAGGTGCTGGGAGGGCCAGCTCCCCACTGCAGTTGACTTAGAGAACATTCCCTCTGATCTCTGATCATGGTGGTGTGTCTCCCACTGTTGGCATGAAGAAGCACGGATTTCAACTTTAAGCGAGTTGCATTTGGGAAATGTGTTCTACACAAGCTTTTTGTAGTGGCAGATACATTGCGTCAACTTGAGCAGTTCAAAGCTTACCTAAATCATCAGATCAACAATTCCAGGACCTGGGGTGAGGAGGCACCACCCAAGAGGGACTCATCACTTCAAGAATATGAAAGGGAACTGAGGAAGGATGGAAGGCTCCAGTTCCTCACAGGAGCTCTGGTCTTCACAGCGAGCTTGGATGTCATCTCCTGGCTTCTAGTGCTGACTCTGGCTTCTGCCTTGGATCCTTCAGCTTCCTGGTGTGGACTCCTCAGCCTTCCATCACAGACCCACCAGCCTCCTGATATCTGGAATGCACACCAGTGGGCACCAGACCTTGGGCTGAGTCCTTCAGTCTCCAGTGTGCAGACACCTTCTGCCTGCTTGCTCATCTGACCCTGTGGCTGACCATGGTGAGCCAAGCTTGTAATTTCTACACATTTGTACATCGTATGTTGCATCTATTTCTCTAGTAAACCCTGACTGATACACTTCTGAGCTAAGAGGTGAGATGGCACGTTACTCTTCCCCTCTCCAGAGTGTCTCTTCACATGCCCCACCCCTGCCTTCCTGTGGCCTCTACTCGATTCAGCTTCTCTTGTCACTCTGAAAAAATGTCTTGGAGTCTGCGGTCTTGGTACAAAGCCCCGTTTTCTCATTTGTTTTTGTACAATAGTCATGTTTTTTGCAGAGGGTCATACATTAAAGGGTCATGGTGTACATGACAGAGTCAAACAGTAAAGCTTGACCAGTCTTGAAAACTTCTGGTCTAAAAGAGGATAAGTATGAGACAATGCTGTAGGCAATAGGTAGTATCCTACTTAATAAGGACTACATGTGAAAAATAATTCTGTAAGGATGAAGACAGTTTAGACAGAGGAGGTGAGGAGTGCTCTATGATTGTGAGCTTTGGTATGGTATTTAAAAATGCAGTTAAAAAGATAAAGAGGACTAAGGTTCGATCCCCAGCATGTCATGCCGGCCCTGCCGCCCGGGCATGCTGAGACAGTGGCTGAGACTGGCGCATGCCTCTAGTCCCACTGCGTAGAAGGCTGAACACAGGAGGTTACTGAGTCCAATCTGTGGAGTGAAACCCTTTAGTCTCTGTACTAAATACATGTTAAAAAAAAGAAGATAAAGAGAAGAATGGCTAGGATGATAGCAGCACTTGCAAAATGTATATTACAATGAAATCCGGAAAGCTAGTGGATTTTCTTTGTTGCATAAATAGAAATCATAATTTACATTTGTACATGCTTTAAAGTCACTTTCCCATATAATAATTTAAGAATACTATTAGATATTAACTGGATAAAAATCCAAAATGCCAAGACATACTTTAGGGGTGACACAGTAAATATGGCTGAAAACTCATTTGTATTTGCAAGGAAATGCAAAAAAAAGTGCAGATTGTGCATACAAATCTGACTGAAGTCAACATTTCCATAAGTTGAATGTCTTACTTGCTTTCTCTTTGTTAAAAAAATACCCAATTCTCACAAGTTAAAGGAAGAGAGGTCTCTTTTCAGCTTGGAGTTTCAGCTCACAGTCAGCTGGTTCCAAGGTAGGGCAGAAAAGCATGATAGGCAAGAAACAGTCCGTGGAAGGGTAGCAGGAAGCAGTCAGCCCACTTCCCTTGACTTTATTTCCCATCCAGACTACAAGTCTTTTGGGTGGTGAGGCCAACACCTAGGTGAGGATTCTGTCTCCAGTAAATGCATTCAACCAACACAGAACTATACTAATCAAATCAGTGATCTGAGCAAGTTATCACACACCCATAATCCATATTTACACAGCTTTGGTCCAACCACCTCTGAAAAACCCCACCAATAAGGCTTTGGTGGGACATCTATCTATAAGCAATAGCAGTGAGAAGGATTGGTTATAACTTCTGACGCAATGTATTCTTATAAATGATATCTACTTTAGACAGAAAGCATATTATCCTTAAATATGGCAGAATATAGGTGTTACAGTCTAAGTCAAATTAAAGAACGATTATTGTCTAGCAAATTTTCCATGGCTTATGCAGAAATTAATTGCTCAAATTAGGATGCACCTCCTGTCCAATGGAGGAAGATCTTGCTGGGCTGAGTAACTAGCTTTGATCTGTGAGTCAGTCCTCATGTTCCCTGTTCAACTTTTTGCTCTATACCAAATCTTGCCCAAGCTTTGACTCCTATGTGGGTCCTTGTCCACCTTTTCCCTATTCTGCCCATATCCATGGCACATCACAAAACCAATAGAAACCAAAACCAAAGGGACATTTTGGAGCACTTTATTAGCTGAGCTCAGAGGCAACACTTTCCTCAGAAAACTGACAAAAATATGTGAGTCTCTCTGAGGAGCAGCCAATGGTTCTGAGAGATAGGGGTGGAGGGATTGGATTGGAGTCATGGGAGTCCCATTAAAAGGATCCCAGCTCGATCCCACCCACACACGCCCAACACGAGAGACTGGCCAGAGACAGCTGGGCCAACTTCTTGCTCTGCATGCCGGATCGGTTTGTGCTCACCTGACTAGGGAACCAACAGAGGGGAACCACAGGAGCTACTGCAAAAGGCACTGAACACAACACCTGGATACAGGACAGGCATAACTGAATAAACTCAAACTTAATAGACTGGCACCCGAATCTCATCACATGCTAAGGTTATAGCTGCACCAAACGTCTACACCAAAGGTCAGAGGTCATTGCTATACAAAATGACAAGGACAAGGAGAAAAATGCAGTCTCAGGCCTCAAGTCCAGCAGAAAGTGCAGAGGACACTAGCTCAGCTGAAATGAATGAATTAACAGATACAGCAACAAAGGAACAACAACAGAAAGGTACAGAGGAAATCAGACGAGAATTAATTCCTCAAATAAAAAAGAAATATATGAATACATAGTATCTGAAATAAAGAATCAAATCGAGAACAAGTGCAGAGAGCACTATTCCAAATGAAACATATGAATTAACAGCATCTAAAGCAAAGAAACAACAGCAGAAAGGTCATGAGGAACTCAAAGCAGAAATGATTTCTGAAATCAAAAAAGAATTCTTTGAAATCATAGCATCTGAAATACAGAAACAAGTCCAGAAATATACAGAGGAAACCCAACTTGGAAGAAACACAGCAGAAAAAGAATTAATAACTACCTCTAAAGATAACAGAAATATGATGGATTCCTTGAATGAGCAATACAGAAAAGAAATACAATGCATGAAACAGAGTCAAAGAGATACAGAAGAACTAAAAATATCAATCACGAGTCTACAAAACCGATTGAGTGAAAGTGAAGACAGAGTTTCAGATCTTGAACATGTGGATGAGGCGAGTGAAAAGATACGAAAGGATCTCTTAAAAACAAGGACAATGCAGGAAAAAATAATCCATCACCTGCAAGATGACGCCAGATGAACAATGTGAGAATAATTAGTATAAATGACAATGAAGGAGTCAATACAAATAACATAGAAAGAATTTGGGGAGAAGTAATCACAGAAAACATCCCAAATATGAGGAAACAATCCAACATTCAGGTCACTGAAGCATACAGAAAAAGAAATAACTTCAACCCCAAGTAGAAACACACCAAGACATATAATAGTTAAGATCCCAGAAATCCAACACAAAAATAATATACTGAAAGCTGCTAGAGAGAAGAAGCAGATCACATTCAAAGGAAAACCCATCAGAATTATAGCCAACTTGTCTACAAAAACCATGAAGGCAAGGAGAGCATGGAGCAAAGTTCTTTAAGTCCTGCACAAAAAAATTCCAGCCCAGACTATTATACTCTGCAAAACTCTCTTTCAAGTTTGATGGAGAACTCAAATACTTACACAACAAAGAACAACTAAAGAATTTCATGATGACAAAGCCATCCCTACACAGACTACTGAAAGATGTTCCAGAGAGAGACCACAATGACCAGAACTCCATGAATGAGAATGGAAGGAATGCACAAACCGGAGAGACAATTAAACACAGGATAAAAAGGAATAAACAACACCAGGTAAATATCATACAATTATAAGTCAACACATCTCAATTATAACCATCAATGCAAATGGACTCAATTAACAAATAAAGAGAAATAGATTGGCATAGTGGATTAGGACAAAAAAATCCAACAATATGGTGTATACAAGAAACACACTTAACTCAAAAATATATTCATAGGCTCAAAGTCAAAGAATGGAAAACAATACTACATGCCCCAGCACCTCAGAAAAAAGCAGGAGTAGCAATTCTGTTCTCAGACAGTCTCAACTTCAAACCAAGAAGGATAAAACGACATAAAGAAGGCCACTACATATTGGTCAGGGGAAAAATTCAAGAGCAAGAGGTAACACTCATAAATATCTTTGCACCAAACACAGGAGCACCCAACTATGTAAGACAAATCTTAATGGACATAAAAAACCTAGTATCTAAGACCACAATCTTAACAGAAGACCTTAATACCCCCTTATCTCAAAAGGATAAATCAACCAGACAAAAAATTAGCAAGGAAGTAGCAGAACTGAACCAACCAGCTTTGAACAATTGGACCTGGTGGACATATACAGAGTGTCCGACCCAACCACAGCTGAATACACATTTGTTTCAGCTGCACACGAATCATTTTCCAAATAGACCACATACTAGTCCAGAGGTCATGCCTAAGTATATGCAATAAAATAGAAATCATCCCATGCATATTATCTGACCACAGTGCAGTGAAACTGGAAATAAATCAAAGAAGAAACCAGAAAAACCCGCTAAATTCATGGAAACTAAACAACATCCTACTTAGCAATCAATGGGTCACAGGACAAATTAAACAAGAAATTCAACAGTATCTACAATTCAATGAAAATTCAAGCACAGCTTACTGGAATGTATGGGATACGATGAAAGCAGTTCTTAGAGGGAAAAATCATAGCTTTGAACTCACACATTAGGAAAACAGAGCGGAATCAAATTGGGACCCTAATGTTGCACTTTGGATAACTAGAAAAAGAAGCACCAATGAAACCTTGAGCACAAACACAGGAAGAAATCATAAAGATTTTTTTTTATCTTTTTTTTTCCATTTATTTTTATTTTATTAAAATACAAATGTCAATCAGACAGTTTCAAGACACCTTAACCATACAGAGTCGATGAATTAATACATTGCAAACTGTTTTCATAACGTTTTGGTACTGTACAAGGTGCATACATGAAATTATATTTAC